>BJBW01007005.1:12384-22885 GCA_004320125.1 Scolopax mira | reverse complement strand
CACCCCACGGGGGACCAGTGCCATGTCCCTGCAGCCACCACCCGGGGCTGGCACCCCGGGGCAGAGTGTGCCATCCGAGTAACGGGAAGTGCCAGCGGAGCCGTTTCCCACTCCCGGCAGGAACGCCGTGTGCTGGCTCCAGGCAGGCTGCCCCGACAGCAGCTCCATCCGTGCCCGGAGCAGGAGCCTTTCACAGAGTTTTCCTTACCATGTTCCCGGCCTCCTTGATTCCCCCTCAATTCCAAAAGCGGCGTTTTTTCTCTTTTTCCTCCATGTGTGCGACGGGGCGTCTCCTCTCCCCTCCGACGTGAACCACCGAAGGCACTTTGAGTTCTGGACTGTAATCCAAGCCCTCACCGCCCCCAGCACAGCTCCAACTAATCTAACTCATGACACTACCGGGGCCGAGCAGGGGACCTCCAAGGTTTCTCTGACAGCCAACTCCAGAGCTCAGACGGCGTTGGGGCATGGCGAGCCCGGGGTGCCACCTCCCCCAGCCCCACAGGGACCTTCAGGTCCTTAGGGCATCGCTGCTATCTGTGTCCCTCTGTCCTTCCTCCACACAGACCCGCCTAACGTGGATGCTCCAGGGCAGGGAGCTGCCTTTTCCCGGGATGATGCAAGGAGCTGCGACAGGAGAACGAGCCCGAGGCAGGCATCCCCAAAAAGCCTCCAGCTTCCCCAAGAGGTTTCCAGCAAAATCCTCCCCTCTCTTTGCTGTTCTCCGAGTCCAAAGAAGCTCCTCTGCCCCACAAGATCCCGAGGCAGCGCTGCAAGGTCAAGCAAAATGCTGAGAAATATTAAAAAAAAAAAAAAGCTGCTCCGAAATATTGTTTTTTCTAACTTCTAGGAGGAAAACAGAGAGGCAGTGACCGCTTCAGGCAACAGCAACAAACTGCATTGGTGTCAGGCAAGGGATGTGGAGACCTCACCCCCTCCCCAAGGAGGAAGTAATTTAACATGGCAAGTTTCTCCACCCCTCCATTAATTGTTTAAAATGGCCGGGGGCCAAAATACTGGCCGAGCAGTGGGGAAGGTCACCCACCAGGCAGGGAACAGCCCACAGAAGTGACAACGGGAAAGGGCAGAGCCACAAGAGGCAGAGAGGGAGGGGAGAGGCAGGTGCCGCGGGGCATCCCAGGATCTGCTGACACACAAAGGCTTTGTCTAACGGGAAACGGGGCGGGAAGTGACACACAGGCAAAGCCCTGGGACCCTGGACAAGAGGAGCAGGGCCTGGGAGCAGGGATTGGGACTGGGGGCTGCCTCTCCAGCCTTGTCTGAGCAGGTCTCAGCAGCCTCGGTTGGGGACTGATGCTCCATCAAGGAGGCCACGGTGCTGGTATCTGGCTGCTGTCCTCCCTTCTGAGGGAGCTCACACAAACCAAGCCATCTCAAGAGGAAGGGTGACTCAGGCAGGACCTGAGGACCCACAGCAGGAGGAGAGATGTCCCCTGCAAGGGCAGGCTCAGTGGAGGAGCACAGGCTCCTCGCCTGCTCAAACTGGAGAGACTGCTGCAGTACATCCCTGTCACCTTGGCTCCATGGGGACAATAGCAGAGCCCACGGGGCTGGTCCAGCTCAAGAACACCTTCAGATACTCCTCTCCCAGGGAGCGCTGCCAACAGTTGGCCTTAAAACCCATTGCACTGGCTAGCCTCACAGCAGGTTTTCAGTCAAGGGTTCAAGCAGTCCCAAAGCCAGCCATTCAATACACCAGCTGCCCACTGTACACCAGAACAGCGAGAACCTCCAGCCCAGGTCAGGTGAGATCAGTTGATAGTCCCCAAAAGGGTGAAGGAGAACATCCCTGCCCATGCAAAGGGTATTAACAACCCAGCACAGGCACTACCTAGTTGTCATCATCTGCAGCAACTGAAGGAATCTTGTCTGGGGATGCAGGAGAGCCTTTTTTCCCCCCTTGTATTCATAGCAGGAGGACGAGGAACCTGGCATACTTCTCCATTAGAGCCTCTGACCACAGATTTCACAGTCTGCACAAGGCTATGGTTGCAGGGTAATTATTCCCTTCATCTATTCCCCCAACACATCTCCCAGCCCACAAACCTTCACAGCATCCTCCTGTGGGTGCTGGGAATCTCCCTATGGGCTGACCCCTCTCCGAGAAAAGGAGCAGAGAGAACAACATCCCTCTAGGGCACAATGGCAACGAGCCTCGTGCTATCAGAGGTGCTGAGCTATTTCTGTTGGAGGCACAGCCCCTGCTGCAGAGCAAGAGGAATTAGAACAGATCCACCATGCTCTTGTGCCCAGATGTTTTATGCAAGTCTCCTTGCTGTTTCTTCAACCCCAGCAATATATGCAGGTTTCCTTTCAGGAGGCCACGGCTGCCCAGGGCTAACCCAACTCCTCACACACAACTATTTCTATCCAGCAAGCAGGTTTCTGCAAGGGACCAGCTTCTTGGTAGGGATGTGAAGCCTCCAAGCAGCCTGGGTACCAAGACTGGGTTCTCCAGCACTACTCCAGCAATGGGCCAAAGCCCTGACCAGTTGCATATATCCCATCTGAAAGCCTGCTGTGGGGCTGGAAAGAGCCCCACAGGCTCCTGCACAAGCCAGGAGCTACATCACCTTTTGAACCAGAAACATGTTCTCCCCAGGCACAAAGGCAACGCAGACCCAGGTGGGACTGGGGCAACCCAAGAGCTCATGGAGATGAAGGGGCTGGAGCTGAGAACCTGCTGCCATGCTGTCACGGAACCAGTCCTGCACCCAGACCTCTGGCAGCAGCTCCAGGATGAGAGCAGCTTTTGGCTTTCCTCATCCCTTCAGGTGGCTTATGCAGGCCTGAAGCACAAGGTTGCTTTCTCTGAATCAGCAGGTAAGACACTGTCAACCACCTCATTCCAAGCTCTTTGAGGGCCAGAAATGTGGCGGTTTTAGGGACTTCTGTAAGAGTGTGCAGAACTCCATAAACAGAGGAGGAGGGCACCACCTAAGCCCACAGAACCCATATCTGGTTCCTGTCACGTTTTCCACCTCTGTGACCAGGGGCAGAGCCAGCTGCTCCCCAGACTCTCCATCCAGGTCCTACTCAAACTATATAACCATTACCACATGCTTTTTGCAGTGCAGCATCCAGCTCGGGTGTGGACATGACAACTGAAAGCTCTCCACAAGTTCCCAGGACACCAGAGGAAGGTCGATGGTAACACATTTATAGAAACTGAAGGGGAACGGGTTGTCAAACACAAGTTTTAAAGCCCAACCTCACGCCTCCTCCCTTTTCGACGCTGCGCTTGAACCTCAGGAGCACCTCCCCCCATCAAGGGCTTCCAGGCTGGAGATCCCAACTCCTGCTCCCCCCATCCCAGTCGGGGGCAGTGACGTGATTTCCTGTCACTGCCACTAAGGGGAACACGGCGCTGCTGTTTACTCATGGCCAGATCCTATTATAGCTTTTTTTTTTTCCCCTCAATTACAAAGCAGCCTTTCCCTCCTCTCCCGCATTGTAGATCCACTTCCCGCACAAGCGCATGGGAGACGGCACTTCAGTGGGTGTTAAAAAGCCCCTCTTGACGGAGGGTGACTACAAAGCCCCCCTTGTTCCCCCACACAGTCTCGCCCTGTCTCCTTGCGGGAGCAGCTCCTCACTCCTGCACGATGCCTGCACTTTCCTCGGGGTTGGGTTCAATTGCATCCAGCTCTGCCAGCCGAGATCCGGGTGCTCCAGCTTCCCATCCAGCCGACCCAGCTCCTTTGCGTGCACCAAAGGGCAATTTTTTTCCTTCAGGGAACCGCTTTGGTACCCGGCGGCAGCTGAATGTTGCCAAGCACAACCTGTCCTGGAGGTAAAAATATGGCAGAAGGCAGCAAACGCTGACATTGGGAAGGATGGGGAGCCAAGCTTTGAAAGTTGGGGGGGCCTCCCCAGAGTTGGAAAAGGAGTCATCAACTCTTCTGAAGTCTTCAGGGGTGATAACCTCCCTTTTCCCCCCCATCCCCGTTGTTGGATGTGGTTTCTGGAGCTGCAGTATTTCTAGAGTGCCTGCTGAAGTGGTACCACAACCAAGAGCCCTGCAAGAGCTGGCAAAAGAGCACAGGCAGGAGACCTCTGCCTTCGAGTCACTGCTAGCAGAGTTCTGCTTTTCAGTTGAGCAAATCAGGGAAAGCTCAATATTTTCACCAACAGACCTCAGCTGTTCTGGAAGAAACAGGGGACAGATGTTTTAGATACCAGATAAGGACATCTTCTGAGCGAGAGGAAGTTGAGCAACAGACACACACAAGCTGGACAACTGCACGACAGCTCTTAGGAAAACACCCCCATGGACTCCACGTTAGCCTAGAGAGATGGCTGGTGAAGTCCTCAGCACAGCAGAAGGAGCTTCCTACATCCATAGGGACTTCTGAGGGAATGCAGAGCCCGGGAGCAGGCTGTGGCAGAGCAGGGCTCCAGCTCAAGACACATACATTACAGTCCCACCAAGCCACCCACTCTGAACCCCCCTCCCCTTGGCAGCCTCTAAAAACATGGGAAGCCACCAAGAAGCACCGCTAGACCCTCCTCAGCACAAGCAGCTGCCTTAAATCCAGTGACAGACGCCTGCTTGAAGCAGGTTTCATCAAATAAAAGCAACAAGTGCTGCAGCAAGAAGAGCTGAGAGCAGCCCTTTGTACCAAGAGCAGCGTTTCAGGGAAGGACTAGCTCTGTCCCCATTAGGGAGACAAGAGGGGGTTGTACACGGTTTAATAATATTTAAACCTTTGTTTCCCATCACAAGTAAAGCAGGCCTTGGCTTCACAAAAGCACATCTTGGTTTAACTAATTAATTTGATAATCCCCTATTTGCAATCCTCAGGAGACATTCAGCTTCTAAAGCGAGTAATTAACCATTAAGTGGCAACCTCTTTGTGAGGCCCAGTCTGATTAAGGGAAAAAAAAAAAATTCTTAAGCCAGAAATATAATCGTGGTGTGATTTCCCAGAAGGGCTGGAAGAGAGACTACATAACAACAGCTGGTCACGCTCACCATCTGAAGGAGCAGGAGCAACTCAATTACTGGGTCTCCAGCTCCACTTCAAGATGTTGTTCAGTGCCACGTGCAAGCCTGGCACACCGTTAACCACCAGGAGGCTTTACAGGAGATGTTTTGTAGGTAGAGAAATCAGGATAGTCCCACTTAGGGTGCTCAATTACCCACACGGGGGGAAAGGAAAATAAATAAAAATATCCCATGCCAGGCCTGCAGCAGCACGTGTGCAAGGTCATACTGGGCAGTCCCACAGCACAGGAATCCCAGGGGGCAGTGCCAGCCTTACAGCCTCCCCTCGCAGACATGGAGGCACACCTTGATGACACACAGTGTCTTCTCCAGACAAGCCTGCAGAGCCCTTGCTAGTGTAATACCTGCTCCGGGCACCCCCAAGTGCCCAGGGGCTCAGCTCAGCATTGATCCCTGCCAGAGCCCCCAGGACAGTCCTGCTTCTACGTACACCCAGGACACTTGCCTCAAGCTGAGCAACGTTGGGCTATTCTTGTGGGGGGACACAAGTGGCACTTGGGTTAATGCTTCTACAATGGGTTCCTCCAGAGATTTCTCTTGATATGAAAGTCATGAATACTCTCGGTGAGGGAAAGAGCAAGGCTTGGATGGAAACCTGGCCTCCTGCCCCGATCAGGCACCTTCCCAACAGCATACCCCCCAACACTCCCCCTCACACACCCCCCTGAGGTGAACTCCCCTGTTTGGCTGCTGGGTTTCAGCATCCCAGTGCTCTGCACTAGGCTGGTGCATCAGTTAGCAGGACAGGACCACCCTGGAGAGAAGTTCCCAATCCCCCCCGAGAGCCTGGAACAGCCCATGCCCCACAGGCTGCAGAGCCAGGGCCAGCACCCAGGTCCTATCTGGGGTGACAGGCAGGGACTGCAGCACCCCCTTCACTCTGCTCCAGGGGCTGTGAGCCCCAGGATTGCTATTCCCCAGCCCCTCACAAACCCCACACTTACAGCCAGCACTTGCAGCGCCTGTGCCCAGCAGATCCCAGCAGATCCTGCAAACCATTCTCCCATGGCAGAGCCTCTCCAGAGAGAAGGAAAGCTATCACCTGCCTGCAGTTTGCTCCTCCGGATCAAGGCAGAGCAGAGAAGCAGCTGGGTTGGCTCAGCACTGACTGGGGCAGAGCAGTAGCCCCAAGGTGCAGCTCTAGCTGTGGGCACGCAATCAGTGCTTTATACAGCCACATGGGCGGTCCCTGGGACCAGCAATCATGTTGCCTGGAGCAGCTGAGCTGTCGTTGCCCACTGAACTCATGCAGACCCATTGCAGCTCTTCCAGGTGCTTCCCAAAGCACTCTTAATCCTGCTGGGATTTCCAACAGGGAATGGCAATGTGCTCAGAGCCGAGGGACAGTGTCTCCTGGTGCAGGCATGGGCTTTGCCCCCGTCTAGCCTTGCCCATCTGGTAGCCAAGGGGACAGATGTGGCTCCTTCATCTCACAATCTTAACAAAGGAGCTCCACAAGGCTCCAGGCTGAGGTTCAAGTCACTCTGCAGCAGGCAAACAGCAGTTTGGGGTCAGGGTCCTCTCCCCACAGGGGAGTCTGGAGCCAGCTTTGTATATCCAGAGCACACAAGGTGATGGGAAAGCTCCTCAGATGCCACTGGGAAGGGCTGGTTTGACAGGGATAGGAGCAGTCTGCCATGGGACATCTGAAGCTGGCAATTAGAAGAGTGAACCTCAGGGAATGCCCAAAGCAAGGGTGCCAGGCAGGAAGGCAGAGCAGTTGGGACACAGGGCACAGCCGGTTCCCAGAGGAGGTGGCATGATGGGGACCACGGGTCCTACACCGGGGACCCTTCATTCCTAGTGTGGGTTTGCGGGAGAGGACCCTGTGTTGGGCATATGAGTATGTGACAGGCAGGCTGTGAATATGGTGACACATCCTCCCCGTGGACTGGAGGGCACCAGCAGGAAATCGTGGGATTTAATCCCATCAGCAGCATTAATAATGTGCCTCCTGAAGGAGATGAGCAGCTTCCTCTCATGCCATCCATGGCTCCCCCTTTCCTCTCACTCGCCCGTCTTCCATCACCGCTGCCTATCTCTCCCTCTATCTCCTTACCCTCCACTCCTACATTTCAGGGTAAAACCACCTACAGAGCAACCACGGGAAGGGACCAGGAGGCTGAGACCCCTCTACCATTCACGTAGGAACCATGCTGGCCCCGTCGTTAGACTGGGGCCGTGTCCCTCCGGAGGAGCTCGGCAGTAACTGGGACGAGCGGGTCAAGAGCTGTGGGACTGATGTTCCCGCTATCCCTAAAATATCCTCTCTGGCTCCATCAATTCCTTCAGCAGCCCAGCTGGAGCCCTCAGTCCTCAGCCCTCGAGTCCAGGCAGCAGCTTCCTCGCCACCACTGAGCTCCAAGCATATGTTCTTTGCTCCTTTTTTTCTTTTTTTTTTTTCCTTTTCAAGGAGGCTTTGCTTTTGGGTGGTACTTTACCCCTGCGGAGGCAGCCCCAGCCTGTGTGTCCCGTTGGGTGGGATGAAGGCATTTGAGGAGGACCACGGGGCTGGATGCTCTCCCATAGCCATGGCCACCTCACGGGGGGCTTCCAGCTGCCAGCCCCCTGCCGCCACATCACACCCACCCTCAGGGGAGCTCCCCATGCCCGGCTGCCACACGGAAAGCGACTTCAAACTACCACATAGCTATCTATCGATTTATATAGGTTTTATTTATTTATTTTGCCCCCTTAAGGCTACCCCTTCGTGCCAAGGCGGGGCCTGGGCCGGCGGGGCGGGGCGGGGCGCAGGAGGCCCCTCCGGGGAGCGCGGCCGCCATCTTGGCGGCGGGAGGGGACGGGACGGGACGGGGCGACACCCGCTGGTCGGGCCGGGCAGCGGCGGCGGCCGCTGTCCCGTCCCCCTCCCCGGTACCTCAGGAACGGGCTCCAGGAGGTGGGCATCCTCCGGTACAGCCCCGCACGGACACTACTCCCCTCGTCGGAGGGGAGGTGGTCTCCTCACACCCCCGCCTCTTGAGACAAGAGGCTCCAGGGCCGAGGGGGGGACACGCCTCCCCCCTCCAATTTCTAGCAGTTTTGGTTGCTTTTGGTTAAGTGACGCCCCCCACCTGGAGCTGGATTTGCAGACAAATCCAAGTGCGGTGAGGAAACTGCTAGGCTTTCTTTGCCCTTTATTGTGCTCTTTAGTCTCTGTAATTTCCTGTTTGCTTCAAACACTGGGGGGTGAAGTGTGTGCGTGTGTGTGTGTGTATCAAACATTTATAACAATTCTGACCCCGCAGGAGAAAATAAAGAAACCGGGGTCACCGGTTAACTGTTGGCCACCAACCTGGCTAACCTGCTTGCCCCGGCAAACACCTCGTGCTCCGGCATGGACCGGCTGCCATCCGCCAGCCCCGCGCCATGGCGTGTGAAAACATACCTCTTTCTCAGCTTGTGCCAGCTTTCTGCACAAATAGGAGAGGGCATATGAAAAATATATGTACCTATACGCCCGTGTGTGGTTGACAAGAGGGTATCGTGGCCCGGGCTTCCTGAGAACACAGGCAGGACCCCTGAGTGTCCAGGAGAAACCTGGAGGGGGTGACCCCTGCACGAGTGATGCTCGTGTGGTCCCAGTGAGCCCTGGTCCAGCCCAAGAGGGCTCTCAGGCAGCTCTGGCTTCATCCAGCTGCCTCTGAGAGACTCAAGAGTCCCCAAAACCACCGGGGACTAGCACACAGTGAGACTCAGGGTGCACAAAGAGCCCAAAAGGCAGCCTCCCCCCAGCCAGTCAGGAGCCAAAGCCAAGCTTGACCTGGCTCCGTGACTTCCACAAGCCTGGGATTAGCCGGGCGGCAAAGCTTTGCACAGGCAAAGATCACCCTCCATCATGGAGAGAAAGGGAGAGGGCAAATACCTGTCTGCAGAGTCCACTCTCCACCAGCATCCCCTGGCAAGGAGATGGGCCACCGTGGCCTCTCCAAGCCCTTCTTCACGGGTTGCCCTCAGCCTTGGGTCAACCTGTGGTCTGATGTAGATCAGACCAGACCTCAGCAACCCTCCCTCTCCAACTAACCCGCCGGAGGTTTCATTTACCTTTGGGGTGGCCTGGCTGCGCGGCACTAGATGCCAGGAGAAGGTGAGGGAAGAGGAGCCCTGGTGGCTTCTTCAGAGATCTTTGCCTTCCCCAGGGCTGCAAGTAACAGCTCGGGCTGCGGGAAAGATCACGACTCTAGGAGCTGGGGTATTGGTGAAATCAAAGCCCCCGCCATGTCAGCATCCATCCTGGCTGTTCCACGAGAGTCCCCTGGAGCAGGAGCCCGGCCATGCTGTTCTCCAGGGCAGGGAGGTCCCACGGCCACGTTTGCTCCTCCAGGCAAAAGCAGAGAAATCTGAACCACAAAGCGGGGGTGTGGATCACCCCACCCAGCTCCTGCTGACCTCAAGCTCCCACTGATCTCCTCTGTCCTCAGCCCGTCCACGCTGCAGCTTGTTCCCCCACACAGCTGGGGTGCGGGGAAAGCCTCCTGGCCACCCCCTGTGGCCTGGCGGGTGGCACTGGAGAAGGGTCCCCAGCTCTGCAGGGCCGCTCAGCGCCGGCAGCCGGCAAGGAGACCCGGGTGAGCCGAGGGGCTGGCTCGACACGCGCCGGAGGGGCGAAGCACAAAGGCTCTCCCATCCTGGCTGCTTTGCCCTGGAACGCAGCATGGGAACCGCTGCCCAGCACAAATCTGTTCCTCATTATCCATCCTGGCTGCCGATGGATCCCAGCTCCGTCACCAGCCGTTCGCCGTTGTGGCCCTGGCTGTCTCACATCCCATCAGCCAAGTGACTCCTGCTCTTCCAGAGGGGCAGAGCGGGGCCAGGGCTGGCACCCACCCCTCCAGAGGTGGTGTCAGAAGGAAAAGGTATCGTTCCCTCCACCAACAGGCAGAGGAGGAATGCAGGGAAATCGGGGAGAAGGCATGGCTGCTTCATGTGTGGAGAGCAGGAAGGCAAATGCAAGAGAATTCTGGAGAGGTCTTCAGTCTGATCGTGTCCAGGTGAGAAGGATGCCTGGACACACAGGTGGGAGCAGAAAAGACCAGAGATGGACTAATGTGTCTCCAAAATGTGTGTACCCTGACACAATCGGTCTAAATTCCTCAATTCCTCCTGCATTTGCCTTCCTGCTGTTCTCCATGAAAATGTGGACAAAGTGTCTGCCACACTTCGTGCTTGCTGGGGCCAAGGGGGAGGTGGGGAGCTGGGCTCCCATTCACTAGCTTCCTGCTGCTCCTGCCTGTATGGGCCATTGTGAAAGCATCAAATGAGGGTGTCAGAAGTGCTCCAGGAATAGAGTGGAATGAAAAACCACGCAAGGTTGCCCATGAGTCAACAGTGCCCTTGCTGCAATGGAGAACGTGAAGCTGGCAGGCTCAAGAAAATGATTATTACAGAATCGCAGAATCCCATGGGGCTGGAAGGGACCTCTGGAGATCATCCAGTCCAACCCCCTGCCAAAGCAGGGCCACCCAGAGCAGG
>BJBW01007004.1:45398-80106 GCA_004320125.1 Scolopax mira | reverse complement strand
ACATACCTGGTAGATAGGGCACAGCTGTATCCCTTAAAAAGTAATGTATAGCAGGCCATATATACAAATTGTGTTTCTCCACCATTATGGCATCTGCTACAGCATTACAGTAACTAGGAGTAGATGTGATATATTAAATCATCTTGCCAATCTGTCTGTGCTAAGATTATTCTCTACAACACACATACATTGATGTTGGAAAATATTTACATAATTGTAGATGAGTACCATAATGTAGGCTTTTTAATAAAAGTTTTTCACCTTCCTGAGCTTGTTTTCTTTGAGACATTTAACAGTGTCTTATCAGTTTATTATTAGCATCACCACCTCATGAAACTTCATTAGAAGTTGGCAGCAGAAAACCTGTGTCTATATCCCAGATAACTTCTGCACACCTTTCATGTACTAGGTTATTGGGACAAAGAACAGTATTTCTTCTCAGTCTAGAGGAGAAGCAACTGAGGTCCACCTCATCTAAGACTTAATCCATTTTGCCTAACCTTAGGTGCTTAAAAGTAATTATTGTAATGTAATTGTTCCTTCAGCAATCAGTGAAAGTGAATAAGCATCTCCAGAGTCATTCATTCAATTGTAAAGTGGGACAGCTGTTAAGCCACATGAATTCAGAATGAATGACTTGGCACAGGTGTTAGGGAAATCAGAGCTTCCAGTTAAATCCTGATTAATGTATCCCAGAGTAGTCCTAGATAATCTCTTCTCTCAGAGTAACAGGGAGAGTTTATGTTGATGTAGTTCCTGAAACTTGTTGTGATGTGCCTAGACTTCAGGTTGCCAGGTTTAAACAATTTATTTTTTGGATTCTTCTACTTGCATATTATGGTTTCACTGGCTCCCAAGGAAAAAATCTAGATTGTATTTATTAATGCTATTTACATAACTTTTTGTAGCTTTCAGATATTGGCAAGTAGAGTTCTTTGGGGGAGAAAAAAAAAAAAATCACTGTATCTGCATTTCCTCTAGAACACCTTCTCATGGACCAGAAGGTTTAACTCCTCGTGGAGGACTAACTCCTAAACCCGTGGTTGGTACAACTCCTGGTAGAACTCCGCTGCGTGATAAATTGAACATCAACCCAGAAGAGGGAATGGCAGATTATAGCGACCCATCTTATGCAAAACAAATGGTAAGGAGTGCCTTAAGAAATAGATATCAGCATTCTATTCATTTTCTGGATTTTGAATTCTTATCTCCTGAATGAAATTTAATCTTGCAGCAAGTGTTATTTCTGCCGCTTGTCTGCATGTCTGTTCTCATCACCTGATAAAATCAAATCTTTATTTGAAAGAACAGAAATCTTGCCATTTAGAAGTGTGCTCAGTAAAAGCACTTTTCAGCTATTTGTCAAGGAAGACATAGTTAAGTTTCAGTCCTCCTTGAAGGATCTTTGAAGCTGAGCAGGAAATATATCTCAAGGAAAGATTAATTTTTCTTGCAGTCCTACACAGCCCTCAAATCCTTCATCATCTTGGCTTCCCAGTTTACCTACAGGACCTTTTCATCAGTCTGTCCTGTTGACAACATTGAGCTGAAGGAGTTTAATTTTTGCCGTTAGGAGCACTTGGTTTTGAGATGTCCAGTAATCTGAGTCCCATCCAGGTTCTTTCATCACCTCTGACAACAGATGTTTCCATACTTGGAGATTCAGCCAGAGATACCCTGCCGATTAGACATGGTATAAAAGGGCATATACTTAATAGGTAGCACCTTGGGAGCTCCTTTGATGTGTCTGATTCTCCAGCCTTAACAGTGACTTTGGATATCTCCCACCAGAGTTATTGATATTTCTCTTTTGGGGCTAGCTAATGATATCCACTTCAAGTTTTTGGCATGATGGTCTCACAAAAATAACTGCTCAAGTTCAGAATTTCAGGATTCCCCTTAGCTTGAAGGGCAAGGTTTATTTGATGTCCTTGTACTTACTTTGGGTCTGTCTTAGCCTTTTTATAGAAGGAAAAACAAGGCACCAGTTTCCTGATCTGATGCTGTCTGTCTCATTTTTGTACTGTGCTACAATCCCCAGATCTGTGAGCAACTGCAAGGAAAAGAGTTCCATTTAGGCTTGCAGATACCTTGTGTCCTTCATCACCATGGACACACTTCCATATATTTTCAGTTTCTTGGAAGGTGTTTAGGTGAATCTGCTGTTGTACTGAAGCTACTGGGAGGCGAAGGTGCTGTCCTGGCCTTCTATTTGAGCATTTCAGCCTGTTTGAAGATTTTATTAGCTGTCCTTAAGAAGGCCTCGTGTTTATATTTTGTCACAAGGGACAAAATCAGAGAGTATTTGTGCTTAATAGTCCATAAATTCTGGGGTGGTAGTCTGTAGGCCAGCGGGGCTTAGCCCATCTGTTAGACTTCAAAGATTTTGTTTTTGTTGGCCTTGTAACAGACTAAAATTGCCAGATTATATCAGTCATGTACTTTTAATGTATTTTTTAATTATTTTTTTAATGTAGCTGAATGGAATTTAATTGTATCAGAAGCATTATATCTTGGCGTTACTTCAACAGGAGAGAGAGTCTCGTGAACACCTGCGCCTTGGACTCATGGCCCTTCCTGCTCCAAAGAACGACTTTGAGATTGTTTTACCTGAAAACGCAGAAAAAGAACTTGAGGAACACGAAGTAGATGAAACCTTCATAGAAGATACTGCTGATATAGACGCTCGCAAGCAGGTAGGTGTGTCTGTGAAGCAGATAGTTTATTTTAAACAAAAGGCACTATTTTCTTTGTGTGGTTTCACAGAATCACATGGGGTTGGAAGGGACCTCTGGAGATCATCTGGGCCAACCCCCCTGAGAAAGCAGGTCCACCCAGAGCAGGTTGCACAGGAATTGTCTAGGTGGGCTTTGAATGTCTCCAGAGAAGGAGACTCTGCCACTTCTCTGGGCAGCCAGTTCCAGGGCTCTGCCACCCTCGCAGGAAAGAAGTGCCTCCTCATGTTTAGGTGGAACTTCTTATATTCAAGTTTGTGCCCATTTCCTCTTGTCTTATCCCTGGGCACCACTGAAAAAAGGCCAGTCCCATCCTCTTGACACCCTACCTTTAAGTGTTTATAAGCATTGATCAGATGTTCTCACAGTCTTTTCTCTAGACTGAAAAGACCTAAGTCCCTCAGCCTTTCCTCATGAAAGAGATGCTCCAGGCCCCTCATTTTTGGGGCCCTCTGCTGCACCCTCTCCAGCAGTTTCCATAGTTTCATACATGTTTAGTAGAAGAGTTACAGCTTTTACAGAATAACAAATTAAAATGTACCTGTTTTCTCTCCTCTCATCAGAGTATACATACATAGAAGCTACATCAGTTTTCCCTCTGAATCCTTTTCATAATTTATTGATGTTGTATATCACAAAGCATTTTCTATGATAAAGTCTCTTAGAAAAGTTACTGTTTGTGAAACATGACAGGCGTACACAAATCCAGGCAGTTTGGTAGCACACTGATAGGAATCAGTGAATTCCGTGCAGTGAATTGATCCCTTTTGTGTGATTTGTACCAGAGGATTACCCAACCAGCCAAGTTGTGAAAGGGTCCCTGGTTTTTTTGGTTCACTTTGTTTCTGAATCAAGGAAAGCTGGGTAAAGCACTCACTTAAATTCAGCTGCCTAAATAGCTGTATTAGCTGGTAATTAGAGACATTTTAAATTTTTTTTTTGGTGATAACAACAGTCTGTTTTCCAGATATTGCTAATTGTTGTGATGCAAACATGGTTTTGTTATATACCTTCAAATAAATGGCTTTTTGAGTTCAAAGAGATTTTTGCCAATGACTGCTTTGACAAGTGAACAAAATATTAAAAAAAAAAAAATTCCTATGCTTTGGTATATCTTAATATGATAAGTATTTCCCAGAACTTGATTCCTACCATGACCCATTTAGGGAGGAATATATTATATACATATATATGGGTATCTCATGAGCACACACACACACTAATAAAAATTTTGCATAAATAAAAATAATTGCAATGTGTAGAATAGAGAAAAGAATTGAAGTTGTAATATGATACAAGAGAATAGCATCCTCCCTTCCAAATAAAGGATGACATGGCTGGGATTAGAACATGGAAGACCTTGGTCATCATTCATGAAGTTTTAGAGAGTGCTGCCTTTTCATGTTATTTATTGCTTGAAAGTGGAATGTAAGGAGAAATCTCCTGGTTTTACACTTTCACAAGTGTTGTTTTGGTGAAGTAGTTAATTTTATGTCATAGAAGAGTATAACTGGAGTCCTGGCTGCAAATTTAAGAGTCTGCCTTTTCCTGGTGGATTTCCTGTCTGGAGAGTTAGAGCAGATATCGGACTTGATGTGAAGAAATTTGTAGAGAGTGAAGTCTGCTGGGGTTGAGGTTGAAGGAGAATTTGGTGGCTTGAAATGACTTTTAGGATCTCTCCTCTTGGAGTTAGCTGTGCTCTTCAAAGGCAGTAAATTGCGATGCCATCATGTAGAGAGTGACTTGTTGTTTGGCTCTGGCTTTGTAGCACGAAGTCTTTATACATTAAAGAATCTTTGCTGCTGTAATTGTTCAGGTTTTACATCACATATATTTCTAGAAAGCATCTGGTTGTATTGCAGTAGGTGCAGTAACACTCAGCTTGTTTGTCTAGGCTCTCCGAGATGCAGAGCGTGCAAAGGAACTGAAGAGAATGCACAAAGCTGTTCAGAAGAATCTACCACGACCCTCAGAAGTAAGTGGAAACAAAATTAGCTTTTAAGGAAAAAAATAGGAGTGATTAATAACCACTATAGGAGGAAACAGAATCTAGGTAGATCATGAGAGAATTTAATCTTTATTTGAGCATGCTGATTTCAGTGTTTTGTGAAACTTTATTAGGGAAATTATCATGAGGTACTTCATATGCCCATATGAAAGAGAATTGAATATTTGGGTTGCTGTATAGAATCATAGAATCATTTCAGTTGGAAAAGACCCTTGGGATCATAGAGTCCAACCATCTACCCTACTCTACAAAGTTCTCCCCTACACCATATCCCCCAACACCACATCTGAATGACTCTTAAACACATACAGGGATGGTGACTCAACCCCCTCCCTGGGCAGCCTATTCCAATGCCCAACCACTCTTTTTCTGTGAAAAATTCTTTCCTAATGTTTAGTCTAAACCTACCCTGTTGCAGCTTGAAGCCATTCCATCTCGTTCTGTCACTAATTACCTGCAAGAAGAGACTAGCACCAACCTCCCTACAGTGTCCTTTCAAGTAGTTGTAGAGAGTGATGAGGTCACTCCTCAGCCTCCTCTTCCTCAAACTAAACAGTCCCAGCTCCTTCAACGGCTCTTCAAACGATTTGTTCTCCAGGCCCTTTACCAGCTTCATTGCCCTCTTCTGCACTCACTCCACCACCTCAATGTCTGTCTTCTATTGAGGTGCCCAGAACTGGACATAATACTCTAGGTGTGGCCTCACCAGTGATGAGATACAGGTGATCTGCTGGTCACACTGTGTCTAATACAAGCCAGGATGCCATTGGCTTTCTTGGCCACCTGGGCACACTGCAGACTCACGTTCAGCTGCTTGTCAAGTAGAAACCCCAGGGTATATGTGTCATGTTGTAGGGGATTTTGGCACCTGTTCTGCATGGTTTAGCTGATAATATAAAATTAATATTCAGGTGGAGGTCTATGGATTTATGTGATCTTTGGAGTATATGGTGTTTATGAACTTTTTTTTTTTTTTATTCCTGGGCAGGTTAATGAAACAATACTGAGACCCTTAAACGTGGAACCACCTCTAACAGACT
The DNA here is from genome assembly GCA_004320125.1 of Scolopax mira. Lineage (NCBI taxonomy): Eukaryota > Metazoa > Chordata > Aves > Charadriiformes > Scolopacidae > Scolopax > Scolopax mira. The sequence goes on along the minus strand of BJBW01007004.1, from coordinate 74,323 downwards.
TGCAGAAAAGTGAAGAGCTAATAAAGAAAGAGATGATTACTATGCTTCACTTTGATCTTTTACACCACCCCTTTGGAGAACAACTTAGTGGTAAGAAGGGGAAAGGCCCCGGATTTGGAAGCAACAACGCAGAACATATGGCTTACTTGGAGCAAAATCCTTATGAGAAGTTCTCCAAAGAGGATCTCAAGAAGGTGAGGATTGTATGGCCTAATTACCAGTGACTTAATGTCTCCTTATGTCGTGATCCTGTAACACTGCAAAAAAAAGGTGGATTCAGGCCTGCACAGAATTTAGTTGGGAGATTTCCAGAGGGCTGTACGAGGAGTTATGGGGATAATGTAAGTGCACATTCTCTCTTCTGTAAGCTAATGTTAATCTGGGCACTCAACAGAATGATGAGGATGCTGTATTTGTCTAGAGCTCTTGTCTTTTAGATAATTGTGAATATGTTGTGATTGTTTATTGTTTTAAGTAAGGGTAGGAGCTATAATACCCCAACAGTTACCAAATTCTGCTTTGCTGTTTCTGGAAATTGATGTTAAGTCATTGAGACTTGAACTAGGTGTGGTATCCACCTTGTGCTGCCTGTGCAGTCTGTTAATCCATAATTACTAACTTTTTTTTTTCTTTTTTAAACAGTAGTGCAGACTGACTAGGACAGTGGTAGACACTTTATGACTTGGAGCAGCCAAATCAAGTTGTTTAATTACACTTGTCAAGCTTGACCCAACAGAGCTGTGCAAGTACGGACCCTGCTGGGTTATGGCAACTGATTTTAAGGCATACCTGGTTAAAAAGTGCTGAATAGGCAGAACTGGTCGTTGCTGGATGAAATGAGTGGGCTGTCTGGGCACTCTGTCCTGTTTTGCATTGTAATCCCAAATTAAACAGCAGTCCTGTACCGAGGGTTCCGGTTCGACTTCTTCATTTATTTAAGCAGCTACAGATGGTGCATTTTGCTGCCAAGTGAGAGAGAGACAGTTCAGACACACAGTGCTGTGCTTGGCTTGTTCAAAGAGTTTCACCTGTGAAGTTGTGCCAGTAACCTTTGACCAAATGCTTACAAGAATAAAAATGAGTGAAAAGGACAAAATCACGTGCCCACAAACCACGTGTTTTATGCAATCTCCTGATACCCAGGATTTGAGTCCTGACAATAGCTGTGGTGTCTCTACACCTAAATTCCTATTACTTTAAAGTGACTCTAAAGATATACAAGCAGGATTTTAAATCTGTCTCCTTGACCATATCTGACCAATGAATCAAGTGCCTAAAATGAGAAACGCTGAACAGTATGTACTTCCAATTTGCTGTTAAATGAAAAATTATACTTGAAGCTAAAGATGGAAAATACAGTTAGATCATGAATTTCACTGCCCCGCCAGTGTCAGATTGTTCCCTTAGGAACACTTCTGAGTGCTTTCTCTGCTTGTTTTGAAGTGCAACAAGAATTGGTGTTTCTATCACTTCCCTTAGAGACTATTACACAGTCCACTAGTTTTTGTCTGGAAACTTTCTTTAGAGTCTTTGGAAGTTTTTTTTCCTAACTGGTGGGCAGAAGTATGAGTCCTTGCTCCTGCTTGCTCCCTAACATTCTGTCTAATATTCCCTCTTTGTCTAAAACCAACCTCAAACGGGGAAGTTTTTCTATCTCTGCACACTCATCTGGGGCTTGTTTATTTTGCTTTATTTCTTCATTTGTTTTTAGAATATCTTCCAACTAAAATCCCTTCATAAAATGCTTCTTTCTTTTCCTGTTGTGCAGTGTTCTTTTGTGCAGGATTAGCAGTGGTGCTGAGCTCTTAAAGCTGGGGAGCAACTAAATAGCTTTAAGCAGTTCCTCACAATATGCAAATAGAGGCTAATTGAAAGTGAAGCTGTATAAGATTTAGCTTTGTTAGGTGTGGTTAGAGTACTCCTTTTTTATCTGTCTTGACCATCAAGGACAAGTAGTTAATTTTCCTTTCTCTGCTATCCCTGGAATCATCTAATCTAGTGATATTTGAATTACTTCCTGGGCAATATACTTTTATAAAATATCTGTCTCCTTGTAGTGAGACGTCTGCTGCTGATAGGGAAATTTGTGGTGCATATATAAATCCTGTTGAAAGGGAAGACTTATAATGTATATACTTACATATATATATACTAAATATATATTTATAGTCACCAAGGTCCAGATTGGCAAAGATACTTGAGTTTTTTTATTTACAAATAAAATTGGACGTTCCTAGGTCCCTATGTAGTTTTGTGGGCCAGACTAATAAGAGTTATGAGAATAACATGAATCTTTTCAGTTCATTTAAGTTACTTCATGAACTAAGCTGGAAACAGCAGAATGCTCTTATCTCCCTAGTCCTTCTCTAGCAACAGACTGTGTGTTAGTTGAAGTCAGGGTAGTGTTTCCTGCAGTGGAGCTTATAGAGCTCACCCGTTAATATTTAGAGTTGACATTCCAGGTTGGGTGGAGAAGGGCAAGCAAAAGGAAATGAAAAGTGATTTTTGTTTCGTAGAACAGCTGCTTCTGTCTGTACAGTTCTCCCTCCCCTCAAGGTCCTTGCTTTTATCTCTTTTCTTCTGCAGCAAGATGAAGTATCTAGCTGTGCTGCAGCTTTCATTAGCTACAGCAGAGTGATGTCAAGTTTGGCCAAATTATATAAAATGAGGGATAGTTGTGCTGTGAATAGCCTTCTAGCCTGGGTTTCATTTATAATCCACAGCATCTGTGTTAGATTTCATAGTTAGCTTAACCTGATGGTGAGCTTTTCTTATGAAAAGAGAAACTGCCCCTGTGAATTGCACACTGAAGGATTGAAAACGAGGAATTTTCTTGTATCCTGGGTATTGTAAGTGCAATTTATTTCTTATCATTTCCAACAGGCACAAGATCTGCTGGCGCAAGAGATGGAAGTGGTAAAGCAAGGAATGGGGCATGGAGAGCTCTCAAGTGAAGCTTATAACCAGGTGTGGGAAGAATGTTACAGCCAAGTGTTGTATCTGCCTGGACAGAGCCGCTACACAAGAGCTAACTTGGCCAGCAAAAAAGACAGAATAGAGTCACTTGAAAAGAGGCTTGAGGTTAGTGTTGCTTTTTTCTGCTTTTTGCACCCACATTTACTTTTTATTAGTTTCTCCCCGTGTGTTTTGTTTCTTTTTCTCCCGTGTAAGAGTTATAGGTTACTTTATAAATCATTCAGGTCTTTTGGTGGGACTCCTTTGAAAAGGTTGTTGAGGAGTTCTCAGAGGGAGCTCATAGGTATTCTTCAGGTGTTTAAATCACCTTCTCTCATGCTCCTCCTTTTCTTACAACATCCCTAGAGTATCCCCCCCCAGTTTCTCTTTATGCTATTAGCTGTAAGATTGCTTATCTTACCCACTTTATTCTCAGCTGGAGAGAAAGTCAGGTTCTGCTCTCTTAACTCCGTGGGGGATTTTTTTGCTGTTTTCTTAATCTCTCCTATTAGTGGATCACATACCTGATCTTTCTTCTGCTCTTTGTCCCTGATAGCGATCAGTATGAGATATTTCAGAGAGAGATGCTTAAAACCAACATCTCTGTCCCCAAACTCCTCAGGTTTGCTTTCTGACTTAAGATTTGGTTTCTGATGGCCCTGAATTCATGCTAGACTGGCATCCTCTGCCAGTTCCAGTGGTTCCCTCCAAAAAAGAGACCAGTTTGTGATCCTGTTCCGCTTTTCAGGAAATACTGTGTGGAGTTTGAGCCCTATGGCAGGGAGCTGGTATTGAGGGACCAAGAACTGAAACTACATCACTTTCTGCTGCGTTGTAGAGTGCAGCATTCTCCAGTGTCAACATGCTTGCATCAGTTTATTCAAAATCCAACAGTCACAGGCCTTACTGAGGCATTTCAGATTTGGTAGGATGTCTGGGATGGAGGGAGTTGTGTGTGGAGAGGAAAACGTTTAAGGTATGGTGCACTAAGTAAAAGAAAGCAGTTCAAACCCCTTGACACTGATTTCCCTTGCTCTGTCCCCTCTCTAGAGTTTCACCCAGGCACTCCACACAGAACACAAAAATATACAGCTTTCATCAGAAAAAAGTAAGCTGGTTTTAAATGGCTTCTTCCCACAGAACATGTGTTTGTTCGTACTTGCAGTAATTCAGTAACTGCTTTCCAAAATACCATTTTAGCCTAAAGGCCTCTCTAAATTATGTAGGCATGAGATTATTTTTTTTCCTATGGTAAAAGGAAACTTTTTTTGAAGTTCTTCTGTATTTAACGTCAGCATAGCTACCGTTGCTAGAAGTAAACCTCCTCAAACAGTTCCCACCACAGAATAACACGGGAAAGGGGCTAGAAAGGCTGAATTTTCGCGTGATTCGTACACGTGAATGTGTGTTTTGTAAAGTTTGTGGTGCCCAGGTCCAGACTCCAGGGTTGTGAGTCGACCAGTGGGGCCAGGAGCATTCACCTGCAGGTAGCCCAGCAGCTGAGTGGTTTGAGCAGAGGGCTTGTTGTGTGGCTCCTCACCCAGCAGAGAGCACCATTGCCCTGCCCAACGCTGCCCGCTGGTTGACGCGCTCTGGCGTGCTCTGCTCTACTCTTATTTTCACCAAAAAAAAAAAACCAAACCCCAAAACCCACCACCACCCTAGGATGTGAGCAGAGCAGCAGGGAGCTTGCATGGAAGTGGGGAGGGGGGGTTTGTGCTGGCCTCCCACCAGCCATCTGAAGGCTGTACCTAATTTGCATACAAACTTGCTTTTGAAATTTAAATGTCTTACGCCCCAGAAGTACATTAGAAGTGCGTTATTAACGTTGCAAAGTCCAAAGTTAGGGACAAAGTATTCCCAAGTTAGGGAATACACAAACAGCCCTTTCTCTGGCAGCCTTAATTTGCCTATGGATATGCGTTATGAGACAGTCTTTAATTTCATGATTACAGCCTGGTTTTTCCGCAGGCTCATTTACTGCACAGGGTGGATGGTGCTTGCTTAATGAGTAGCTATTGAATATTTTGTTTTCTCTTTATTGTTTGGCACGTGGCCCCGTGCCTTTAAGCTGTGCTCTAAATTGGTTAGTTCTGTGGGTCTAACAGGTCTGTTAGACCTCCCCTTGCTACACCCTCCTTTCAGATAGTTGTGGAGACAAGAAGGTCTCCCCTCAGCCTCCTTTTCTCCAGGCTGAACGCCTGCAGTTCCCTCAGCTGCTCCTCACAAGACTTATGCTCCAGATCCTTCACCAGCTTCGTTGCCCTGCTCTGGACACACTCCAGCACCTCAAGTGCTCCAGCACTTTCTCGAAGTGAGGGGCCCAAAATTGGACACAGTATTCAAGGTCAATGATGGGACTTCACCAGTGCCAAGTTTAGAGGGATGATCACTTCCCTTGTTTGTCCTGTAAGTGCTCATTGCTTTGTAGTCTCAAGACTGTCACCCAGGAGGCAAAATACAAATCAGAGGTCTTGCCAAGAAGAAAAATCAGGCTTCATTTGCTACCAACATGGCATGGGGCACCACGGAAGAGAGCTAACAAAACCCAGCTAGCTGTGTCTGTGATCCATCACTGCAATGGTGGCATTCCATGTCTATGTAGCTGCATCTCTGCAGATGAGCTGGGAGGTTGGAGCTGCTCAACGCAGCTTGGTGCACTTAAAGTGAGAGCACAAACTGGTGGGTGAGGTGTGTGTGGGGGGGTGTGTGTGGGTTCAAAATACCACCCAGCCCAGTTCCACCAGGCACCTAGGGCTGGTAGGGCTTGCTCTGCCCCACGGCTGCAGGTGCAGGGAAGGTTCTGCTCTGCCTTTCACAGCTCGGGGTTTGTTGAGTGCAGGTGGACTCTGCAAAGTTAAATTTGAGCTGAAAATCTCTCCCAAGTGTATGCAAAGTGCAGTTTAGTGCAGCTCAGTTGCCTGACCTATTTAAAAAACCCTTCCTAAAAGCAAGATATACATAAAGTTTTCCAAGTATAGGTCACCAGCTGAATCATTTTTAAAATAATAAATAAAAAGCCTGGCAGCCTAATGAACAAACGAATACACAATGAAGAAAGAACACCACTTTTTTTTTTTACTTTTTTTTTCCTAACCCATTCTCAGCAATGGCAAAACCCACCTTCATTTTAATGTTTTCCCAAGGAAAATTGTCTGAAAGCAATATCAGTTGAAATAGATATTTTAATGGGAAGTATCAGACAACCTTAATGAAAAGCAGGGATATTAGCTCAGCTTTCAATACCCCAAGATACTTGCTTTTACTCTTAACTTCCTTTGAAAGAGTAGAAACTAAAATAGAGTTTGCCAGCGACAGAAACTGCTGGTCAGTTTTTGGGGCTGCTTCTCCTTCGGATTTTGCTAAGATCATTAGGGGGGGAAAAAAAAACCTAAATGAGAGTTTAGTGATATTTGCTGGAGGCAGCTGCTCATTGGGTAGTCACTGTCTAATACTTCCACGTGGGACTGCTAACACCCTGCAGATCCTGTGTGAAAAAAAGCAGCTCTTTCTAGGGCTTGTCTTCGTTGCTGGGAGATTTCTGGGTGGATTGATGGCGTGGACAAACCCTCGTCTTTTCTCTAATTGGCCTGTTTTCACTGCCTGAGTGATTTAGTGGTGGCAGCCTTGTATATGTTGACATGACATTTATCTTTCTGAAATTGATGGTGATATCACAAACAGATTTGTGCTGTTATTGATGAACTTGAATAGGGAAAGTGGAGCAGTTGCGGGGAGCTTCTGTTTGGCTAGATATCCTGTCCAGGCATCAGCAGCAGTAATGCAATAGTTTTAATACTGGAATGTACTGCTATGTATTAGTAATACTTTCCATTTCTCCTTTATTTTGAGGGTTTTGGACTCTGAATGCGTTACTTAACATGGCTTAAGAGTGTTACAAGACCAGTGTGTGGACTTTTTTGCATTATGGATGGGGAGTTTCAGGCCGATGCAAGTGAATCCCCGTGACTTCACTCTGTGTCTGTGGTACAGCTTAAATTTATGTGAATTCTGGTGGGATTTTCTGATTTTTCCCAGTATGTTTTAGAAGTCCAGCATGTTTGTTCAAGGCTACGCTGACGAAGTAGGCTTTTCAGAAATTGAATTTTTCTTATACTTACAGTTGCATTTAGTAACTGCTTCTGTTCTCTGCAATACCTTGTACTCCGTTCCCTTCCAAGCAATATATTTATAAAGAAAAAATTTTCTGCCTAAGGTGGATGTTAAACCTTATCAAACGAAATTAGGTAGTAAAGGCATCTATTTAATAAGCTACTTGCTTCCATTTGCAGTTCATAACAGAGAAACTTCCTGACAGCATTATTTTCCCTTTGTAGACAGTTCATAATGTTGGCTTGCAGCATACAAATATTTTTATTCAGACTGTGGTCATTAAGGTCATCATTTCAGTTGATTGTTAAATTATAAACACCATAGAAAGTCTACAGGAGAGGAAGCTGTAGTTACACTGTATACACAAAGCATAGTAAATTATCTATTCTTTGCAATATCTAAGATAAAATGAAATGGTAATTTACCAGACCAAAGTGTCCATTTTTCTTTTGGTTGCATCCCAAGTTCTCTGAATGAATTTACCTTGAAAACCAGTTGCTCAGCTGGAGTTTTATCAGTTACATGGTACACTGCTGCAAGGTGTATCACTTACTAGTTTATTGGAGTTTGTATTTGAATTTCTCTCTGTCGTTTACATGCTTCTAAAGCTCGTAGTTTCTTTTGGATTTTCAAGTATGCAGTTACTGACAAAACACCTGGAGAAAATAAGAGTATTTATAAGACTAGGAATAGAGAAATTACTCATAAAACTATGATGGAATCTCTGAGTAGTCTACTTTTATGGACGTGTATATTCATTTACACTACTGTGTTGCCTTTGTGAAATACATTTGTTGAGGTTTTTTTAATGAGGTCTGTTGGAAATGTAGTTGGTACCAGATCACATCTGAGGGTTATCAGTGGCCTTCGTTGTAAGCTGTTTGGAATCTGATGGCACTGCTGATCTGATCTCTGCTTGGGGTACAGTTGATTGTCAGAGTAAATGTATTTAGTATAGCAGTTATGGAGGGTATATATTTCTCCTGATGAACACAGATCATGGCAGATCCTTTAGGAATTCTCTTTACCCATGTGTGAAAAAAACACTTTTACTGCTTACCAGCATGGTCACCGTGCAGTTTGTACTGTAGCTGGGGTGCTCTAACATTTTAGCTTCTGCCAGAAAGGGTCAGAGCTACTTACTGTTGCCCTCCACTCTCCAGCTGCCCCCACCATTACTTCTGACCATGTACTAGTGCTCTCGTAACCCTGTGGTAATCTGGATCAGTTCATTGAACTGGCAGAAAATTATTTTTAGATTAAGCAGCCAATCCATTTCCACAGTAGCCAGATATTAGATGGGCTTAGCTGTAACACATCACGTCTTTGCTTGCTAAATTTTAGAGTATTTGTGAGATCCACAGTGAAGGTAACCCCATAATCTGTAACAAGTAAAGCAATAAATAAAAGGTTTTGTATTTCCAAGGTTAACTTCTGCCTACAGTAAGGAAAAATATGCCAGGGAAGATAAATGGATTTAGCCAGAAATCTTGTGTTTTCTTTCTAGAGCAGGTGAGTATTTATTGCCTGTTTTTGAGCAAGTCCCATGAGTTCAGATTTGATACACCTTATTTTATCCTCCTAAGTAAAACAAAGCTGCAATTGCCTTAGGCTCCCTTTGTTTCTGGTAGAGACTGAGGCACCCCTGGAGAGCAGCTTGGCCCATTTAAGAGTTGAATTTCCCTCTCAAGTTTCTTGTTTTTCTCTTTTTATTACAGAGGCACCTAGAGCACCTCAGAGCAGTGAAACAAAGCTAGGTCTTAATGTCCCCCTTGATTCGCCTGTCACTAGAAAAGGAGTAATGTCTGCCTTAGGGGGCTCTGTAGTTTGGTTTGCAAAGCACTTGTAGACCCATGACTGAAAATCACTATCTAAAATTGCTGTTAAACACTACTTTTCAGAGGAAGATGCTACTAGTTGATTTTTATACCAGTTCTCTTACTATTGGCTGACTTTGGGACCTTTGTAGGAGATGAACGCTGGAGGTTCCTTCATATTCTTATTTCTGTGATCTTGCCTGTGAGTCTGAAATTTGTCTTCAGATTGGATTGCTCTGCGAGCCTTTCTTCTAAGGTCATAATTTGGGGGGAGCTGAGAGATTTTTGTGTAGTAGAAAGTCTTTTTCTGCTTGTCCTCAGTCCTGGATTTGCCAAAATGTTGGAAATGAGCAATGAAACAATTCTTTAAAAAAGCAGTTACGTTTTATTCAGCCAGTTGCTCTTAGTCTAATGGGAGTTTTTTTCTTCCGTGTCTAAAACCATTGATTTCCTCTGTGGTGGTTGGTGAAATCAGGTTTCACATTTGGAAAGGTAGTTCATAATGGGAATTTATGTGCTTAAAAATAAAGTTCAGCGTTGACAAAGCTTTTTGTTGCATAATGCCTTTGTGCAGCATCACTGTTGAAGATTGGTTTTGGACAGAGAAAAGTATAAATTGATGTGGTCTTTTGCTGGAAGCTGCCTCCTCTGCAGACCTGTTGCTCTTCAAAGCCTGACCTAATGTGAAGCAGCATCAGAACCTGTGAATATTGGATGGGCCTGAGTTGCTGCTCCCAAAGTAACTTGTTTCATTTATACTGGTGTAACAGTAGCTGCTGGAATAAAGCACCAGTGACTGCTGCAAGCTCATGATGGGGCTTCTGCTCTGTATTGAGAGGGAGCCAAGCTGTTTCCTAACTTGTTTACTGGGTGAGCTTCCACAAGATTGTTAGCTTCTTCTCTGGAAGAGACCAGCCCAAGAACTCTGGGTTTGCAGTGAGAGTTTTTGAAGGTAATTACACTTTGCTCGCTGCTGTATTATCTCGTCAGACACAGCAGGAACTGATGTTTGCTTACAGTTAATCAAAGCTTTTAGCCTGAGGTAGTTGTTGCTGTCTGTGATCTTACTGTAATTTTTTTTTTTCCAGGGCGAGTTAGAGAGTTTTCAGAAAAGCTTAGTAGAAATAAATTATTTGTTATCCTTCTTAAACTGTGCTCATCTAGATGTGTTTTTACTGTGATATCTGGGTTCGCTGATAATACTGCCAGTCTTAAAAGCAATTCCCAAATAGAAATATTCAAAGAGGAATATCATCGTTGTAGATCAAGTCCTAACTTACCCAGTAACTTTCTGGATTATTCCAGATCTAGATAGTTGGATGTTTAAACTTCTGTGGGAACACTTGCTCTTGATGTACCCTGTGCTGTCTTTACTCAGCAGTCCTACATCCTTGTGTTATGACATTTTTAGGCAAGAAACCTTAATTTCTGAAACATAGTTCATATGGGGATTACTCTTGAGTTATTAGTTTTAACCATGTGCAGAGTGAACAGCCTTCTGCCTATATGAGTAGATCGTAATGATACATGATCTGCACAACAAAGTTCAATATAGGAATTTATGTTGAGGCTTGCCTGTTAAACTGGGGAAAGGTAACTATGTTCTCAGGCAAGCTTTGAACATTTGGTCTATTTTGAGTTGTCACAGTTGCATACCAGCTGTGCCTCAATATGAGGGTAACCTATGACTGAATCTTTGCATGAAAAACTTCATGTGATCCTAGTCAATGATATTTAAATCCTACTTTGTCATCTCTGGAGTTGTTCAAGGCCAGGCTGGATGGGGTTTTGAGCAACCTGGTCTGGTGGGAGGTGTCCCTGCCCATGGCAGGAGGGTTGGAACTCAATGATCGTTAAGAACCATTCTGTGATTCTATGAATTTACATGCCCTGTCCCTTTTTGACTGTTGCCTTTTACTAACTCATGTAAGAGAGGCTCTACAGAGAGTTTTGCCTGGTTAAAATGTAGGTAGATGGAATAGTGTTTCAGTACAAAATGGGAGAATTCTGTTCAAGAGCATGGAAACAGAAAAACCATTTTAAATAGAGCAATTAATGAATTTATGTTTGGATTTACAATAGCAAAATGTGCTGTTGCAGAGTGTGCCATCAAACCTGTAAGGACAGATGATCTGAACATGCACAGAGGATGCCCTAGTGTTGTTGGTGGTTGTCTCTGGGGTGGTTTGAAATGCTGGTGGAAGCTGTTGGGTGTAACTTGGTGTGGGAGCAGAAGGTTGTCATCTCAGCCTGCGTTGTCTCATTCCAGCTGCTCTGACCGACTGAGCAGAAACGAGGCAAGTTCACAACCCCTGCTATTTAAATGAAATTCATCCAGCTCCTGCCAGCAGAATTGAGTATGGGAGGGCTGCTTGTGGGTCTGAGGAGAGGAAGGAAGTTATAGTAATGTTTGGAGTAGTCCTATATAGGTTCCAAGAGTAACCTATTCAGTCAGCGTAGCTGAAGCTGGCAGAGGGTTTCTCTGCACAAGCGAAGCAGCTTTATGATGATATGTTGATTCTCCAAGGTCATGGAAGAAGTTGGTTTACTTTTGACTAAGTATAAGGCTTTGGTAAGAACATGCAGCAGTTTTTCTTCCATGTTTTTTATCCATCAGGCATGATTAAGAAGATCAACTAGAAGATGAGAGAGCTTAATGCTCTTCAGGGATTACCAGAAGCTCCACATTTAATGGAAGGAAAACAGAACAGTCAGTACAGAGAAGAACAGCCCTTTGAACCAAGGAGGGGTGTCCTCAGTAGATTTAGTGAGATGAGGAATTGTGAAAATGCTGTTTTGTAAAGGCACTTGAGCCCTTCCTTCCTCGGGGCTGGGTTTTCTTAAATCTTTCCCGGTGGATATTTGCTCTCATAAGCAGTCTTTCCCCTGTTCTTTGTTGTCCTTAGTTAAACCTTACAACTAACCTCCTATCTAAAATTTCCTTGCCAAATTCAAATCCCTCTTCCTTTCTGAGTGGACACACTAATTTTTTGCAGTGATCTTTGGGATATTTAAAACATGCTGTTGTGTCTCTTCTTGTTTTCTCTTTTTTTGTTAGCTGGAGAAAAAAACAGACACAACTACTTCCTGGTTTTTTTCAGTCAGCCTCTCTTATCTAGATCATATTTTATAAACCTCTGATTATGTCTGTTGCTCTGTCTTGGTTTCTCTTGCTTGGATCTCTAGCATAGGATTGAAAACTGAACACAGCTGAACAAAACTGAACACAACTCTGGTAGGGATGAGGGAAGGCTTTTACATAATAGATTTGGGGTGGAATGAGGCTTTCACACTTGCCCTAACATCACAGATCGTTTTACCCCGTGTCTGTACATGCTGTTCTCATTTTGCTGTAGCTCCTACAAAAGTCAGCAGAACCAAAGCTGGCCAAGGAGCAGTACAGAAAAAATAACTAAGTGGAGAAATCTTTCAAATGTCTTTACATTTTCTGCCTGGTTCAGGGGGGAAATGGTTGTCAGATTTTACTGAAATCTATTTCTTAGCTTTAAGCAAATAATGTAGACTACTGTTTAAACACACCTCTTCATAACTGCTTGGAATTTTTAGCTTGGTATCTGAGCCTTAAAATTTTACGAAGCTTGAACTAAAATTATATGCAGTTGTTGGCATTACTGCAGCAGTCAGCAATTTTTAATAAATAGTTTTTGTTACAAAAGTTGAGACCTCCTTTTGACCTTTTCCTAGTAGGTCCTAAAATCTTGTATTTGGGAGGGAAAAGGAAAGGTGGTGAGTGTTCACATTTCTCTCCATAAGCAGGGAAGGAAGAAAGGGCTGTTATTTCTGAGTTTAGAAATTTTTTTTCCCCCCTCTCTTTTCTTATTTTTCTTTTTACAACAGTGAGGCCTATGATAATCCAAGATAGGGAACTAAGTAGAAAAACTAGAGCTGAATAGCAGTAGACAACCTAAGGAGCTCTAGTATTTAAAAGGAAGAATCTATATCCAGAACAACTCAGAAATAGTAAGTCCAGGTCTCATTGTCTCAAAATTTCAAGAGTTCTTAAATAATCAGTGTCTGATACTATAATAAAAATTAGATTTGAACCAACTTGGGTTTATCTTGGAGAAAAAAAAAAAAAAGCTTTATTAGCTCTCATACACTAAAATGAGTATCAATCCCTCACATAGGGTGGGATTAATCCACCTGAGCTCAGGTAACAGTGTGGGAGCAAGTGGTCTGTGCTCCTGTCTCAGCCAGCAGAGAGCTCTTCACTGGGATGTTTGACCTTGTTCTGAGCCCTTGAGCAGACAAACCATGCCCTGGAGTCTAACCCTTGTCACTTCTACTGAGGATACTCAGCACATGCAGATAATTCAGGACTTGTGACCCCAGTGTCCTCATCCGGTCTCTTTTCTGTGTGGTGGAGATAGCACTTATAACTGTACTTCATGTCCTCAGGTACCAGTGTTTGGCATCTTATTAGAAAATGAGGTTGGTGACAGATCTTCACTTGGGACAGCAGAATAATGGAACTTTTCTAAATTGTCTTTTTTAACGTGTTCTAGAAAAGTGACGTTCTGATTGAAGTTTCGTTTCACTCCAAGCTCCAGACTCGGCGTTGTCTGAAACGCTGTGAAACAACACGGGACAATGTGTCTTTGTTACATTAGACTTCTGTTAAAGGCAAAATTCTGTTTGCCTATGCATCCATCTATTCCATGATCTCTAAATGTCAGTGGCTCTCAACACAGGTTTTTCATCCAAGAACCAGTAATTGGAAAATAGTTCATTTACCGCACAGCTGTATTTGTTGTTGCAGTAATAGCATATTATTTACCAGTGAAGACATTTAAAGCTTTCATACTTTTCCATCAGAGAGTATCCTCACAAATCCCTAATCTATTTATTTAATTTTCTCTAGATTTATATAAATATTGAAAAAGAGGCGCCTTTCTGTATGCTTAAAGCACCTTGGGCATAGCTTAAGTCTGCATTGCAAACAGAATCTGAAAAGCGTAGCAGTCTGCATCTCTCTCCCTGGGAGCAAACTAGACAGCTCAGAAAGTCAAATTTCTCTTTCACTCACCCATTAACAGTTTGCTCCCCTGACCATTCACTTTGTTTATCTCTGCACCACCTACTAAAACTGTTTTAAATGAGTGAGTAAATTGTTGAGTGTAGGGCATTTTACGGAAACATTCAGCTGTATTATAGAGTGTATTTTAATAAAGTTGGACGTTTGAAAGGTTGATGAAATGCCCTTTGCAATAGCTTGGTGCATAAGGCTGTGATGGCTGCACTGGTCCCAGTTGTTGGGGTTCTCTGGCTGAGCTCAGGAAGTAGGTCCTTCCCAGTGGAGTTTAGTTTCATTGCTAAAAGACATTGCCTTGGGTAATTGTAAGATTCAAAACAGTGAAAAGCTTTGAAGGGTATGTTTAGATTAGAATAGATCTCAGGAAGAAATTTTTCACTCTGAGGATGGTGAGACACTGGCCCAGGTTACCCAGAGAAGCTGTGGATGCCCCATCCCTGGAGGAGTTCAAGGCCAGGCTGGATGGGGCTTTGAGCAACCTGGTCTGGTGGGAGGTGTCCCTGCCCATGGCAGGGGGGTTGGAACTGAATGATCTTTAAGGTCCCTTCCAACCGAAACCACTATTCAGTGGTAATTCCATTGTGTATAAGAAAATTCACCAGCAAAGTGAATTTTAAAGAAATGAGGCAAAGATAGGTGATTTAGGAAAAAGTTTTACACCAGAAGGGTTATTAAGCTTTGGAATGGGCTGCCCAGGGAAGTGGTTGAGGCACCATCCCTGGAGGTATTTAGAAGACATGTAGATGTGGTGCTGAGGGACGTGGGTTTTTTTATCAGAGTTAGGTTGATGGTTGGACTAGGTGATCTTAAAGGTCCCTTCCAACCTAGACAATTCTATGATTTAGCCACTGTGGTTCTGAGTCAGGCTTTTATATTTTAACACTTGAGAAACTTAACACATTTTTCTTCATCTTCTACACTAATAGATCTTCAACTAAGACAAAAATAAAAATCTGAGAAGCTGGATTCCTTTTTTTGTTGAGTTTGATATCTTTCACACAATGCTTTCTGAATAAAGGATGTTCTTTTAATTTATTTTATTTTTTCAAGGAATTAGCATTAAGAAAAGCCAACCAGGAACCTTTTGTCCATATTTAGATATGTGAAGTGCTACACCTCTGCACAGTTTTGCTCAGTAGTAATAGTCCTGTGTTACTTGTTTGTTTGCAACCACAATGGTTCCTGTCTGTAAAATTGTACTCACATAGTGTGTCAATTTGACCCCAATTTGGCCTAGTGGACTTCATCCCTGGAATAATGTGTTTGCATTGTGAAGGTTTTAGTTCAGAATTGTAAGCTGTTGTAAAATTTTTTTGTTTATTGTTTTTTTTTTTTAATAGAAAGCAAAGAGCTCTATGAACTCTATACAGTCTAACGGATATATCTTTACTTTTTCAGAAAAAAACTCTTGATTTCTGGATAAACAAAACAATTCTTGGGTTCTTTCCAACAGATAAACAGAGGTCACATGACAACTGAAGCGAAGAGGGCTGCTAAGATGGAGAAGAAGCTGAAGATCTTGCTGGGTGGTTACCAGTCTCGAGCAATGGGCCTCATCAAACAATTGAATGATTTGTGGGACCAAATCGAGCAGGCACATCTGGAGTTACGTACTTTTGAAGAACTGAAGAAACATGAAGATGCTGCAATCCCACGGAGACTGGAGGTGAGATTCCTAAATGTAATTTGCCCTTAGGTCAAAGACAAGCACTTTGTGGAAAAGATGTTTTTACAGTGCACGGGCTCTGAGGTTCACAGCCTGAGTTTGCATCAAGTTTTTAACTGTCTTTTTAAATGATACTTTTGGCTATTGCCAGAGTCTTCTGCTGTTAACTTCAGTGTCAAAGATTCTGTGACATATTACAAGCTGGGACTAATCTACTAGTGTGTTCTTTAACTTTGTTTTTGTTTTATTTCCTCATGTGGTTTATTTTATTAATCTTCTGCAGTGCCTATCTGCAGAAGTTCATATCTGTCTTTATTTGTCTCGTTTTGTTTTTAATTACTGTTAGAACATAGGGTGGGTCTGAAACTTTTGTAAAGCCTCCTACTTTAATGAAGTCCAGTATATGCTACAGGAGATTCTTTTTTTTTTTCACATCATATTCCTCTCTGAAACCATGTCTTTGTCAGACTTGCAGAGGACTGGACTTCTATAAATCAGCACAATAACCCCATTTCAGTATTGGCTTTTACTGTGGCCAATACCATGCCAAAACTGCTCAGTATTAGCAGCTGAGCAGTAGATCTGTTATTATACCCATGAGTTGTCCTCAGAGTTAAGGCCCGTTGCCTGCAGTCCTGTTGCTGGCTTAAAATGTGTTCCTGTCATCTGGATCATTGTACCTGAACATCAACACCTGCCTTACCGGCCTCTAACTGGTTGGCGTGGCTTTCAGGAGGAAGATAACTTTATTTCTTAGGCAGCCTTAACTGCAGCCCAGAACTAGCAGAAACCATGTGGACTGATACCCGAAAACCATCACTCAGAGATACTGTTCTTAGTTTAAGTATCTCTGGGATATTCTTCTCAGCTTTATTCAGCTCACAAGGCAACCCACAACCAAGACTCAGTTCTTGAGCCAGCACCAGGCTTGCTGTCCCAGAAATAAGTACTCATCTGAGCACAACTTATCTTTTTTTTTTTTTATTCTCCCAGAAGAGAGGGTTCCATTGAGTCTCAAATGTTCTCAAGCACTTGCTGTAAAAAAGATGAAAAGTATCAGTTCTTAACACTGATTCTCTGAAGGCCGTCTAGAAATGCTTTTAGATGTTGTCATGTCCCACCCTCAGGAAAAATGTTTACAAACCCTAAAGCGATGCATTGATTTAGTAAAAGTTAACAATAAAACTGTATTAAATAGCTTCATAGCTGCTAATAGCACCTGGGTTTAGTAAATGGCACTTCACTAGGAGCTGGCAGTTTTAGAACAAGCAGTAGTTCTCCTTCATGCACTGTGTAGATAGTGGACAAAAGCCTGTGGAAGGTGTCGTTGCAAGATGCTGAGTTAATTAGGAAGGGTACCCAAAAAAGGTTTTGAACAAATTCATGGAATAGGAATCCATGGGCAACGGTTAAATACAATGTGCTCCTTGTGGCAAGTTTCCTTCTTGAAATGCCTCTTTTTGAAGCATTTGATATCAACTACTGTCAAAACCAGGTCAAGATACTTATTTGAAGTATGATAATGGTGATTCTTGATACTCTATATCAACTGCTCTGTTTCGCGTTTATATTTAAAATAAGTAATTTTAGCATAATTATCTCAGTTCTGACCCCTTCCTCTGAAGGAAATAAAATACAACTTTTGCTAAAGATACTCGTGGGTGCAACTATTGGAAAAACTGACTGGTTGGTTTATTATGTTTTCAGTGTCTGAAGGAAGATGTGCAGCGACAGCAGGAGAGAGAAAAGGAGCTCCAGCAGAGATTTGCTGACTTCATGTTGGATAAAGAGACTTTTCAAGCAAAGTATTAAAGCACAAATTCCCATTTGTCACTGATGTAACATTTCTCAAGTGTACAGATACTTCTCCAGCAGCTTTTGCCATCAGTTGCAGGAATCAAGTGTAGTCTGCTGTTTGCATCTTGTTGAGTTTTTGTTCCTTTAATGGACTATTCCAAAGGCTCTTGATATGATTGGCTTTGTCTAGTATTAAAAATAAGATTGAAATGTCCAAAATTTTATTAAAAGAAAAAAAAAAAGCCACTCTGGTATGATTTTAGCCATGTCTTCATTTGCTAGGATTATCACATTATTCCTAGTGTTTTACCAGTCTTAAAACCTGTAAGATACATGCCTGCAAAATAATGTCTTTTGAATAAACCTGGAATGTTAAAAAATAATTGAGAAAGAAACTGCCATTCTTTTAACTGGAAAGGAATCCTCCCCTATCCCAGGCCTCTCTTGTGTTGCTGGTAAAGTGTCTTTCTTACCCCCCTGCTGCTGCTTTTATTTTCCATGACTAATTGGTAATAGGAAAGACCTGTGTGGCTGATTGTGTGATCCCTGTAATATCATTTCCCTGATTCTTCTTTCTGTGTCTCTCTAAACACTCCTTATTTATATCAAGGTACTCAAATGGCCGTGCTGGCAGTACCTGTAACTTCACCCTCCTGAAACTCGGTGAGTTTAAGTTCTGTAAAATCACCTACCATATCCTAACTGTTCCCATAGATTTCAGCAGAAAATGTACCCTTAAATTTTCTCAGTACTAGTGCTTTTAAAATAATCTCTGCATATCCTCTGCCCATGACAGGAGGGGTGGAACTTGATGATCTTTTAAGGTCCCTTCCAACCCAAACCATTCTATGATTCTCCATCTGGTTGATGTCATTTTTCCCGTGGTTTGACTTCTCTGCAGCAGGATGAAGGCCTTGGGTAACACCACAGTTCCTGAACCTCGTGGAAGATGGTTGTGGAGGTGTCCTCAAACCAGGACAGGACTGGAATTCATTTCTTTAGCACCTCCAGGTCACGGTTTGTGAATTAGTGTAGGCCAGGGACACCAGGAATGCTGAATGGGCAGTGGGAATGTGCTGAGCCCTGGTAGCCTCATTGCACGTATTTGTGCTGTGCCAGTTTGGTCGGAAGGTTTGTTGCCCAGAGCAGCCGTGGAGCAGGGTGGAGAAGAGCCCCTATTTACTCCTCCTCTCACCACATCTCAACAGACTTTCATCTTCTCAATACTTTGATTGTTCTTCTGAAGGGACTTAACCGGGACTCGACAAGGGTAAGGATGGGATTATCAAAAGGGATGGATGAAATTTTTTCTATTCATTGGGATACTTTTTCAATCTCATCCAAAAACTTTCTGTAAGTACTGTTCAGTCAGACCACATGAGCTAATTATTGATGTTTAAATTTTTATCAGCTATTATTCCTGGTGCTTCTAATACACACGTTTCCAGAGCCAGGCATCTTGTTAGAGGGTAACTTCCATGTTCATCCCACCTTAAGGGATCTTATTTGCTACTCTTATACTCCGGGTCCTTTGAGCAATTGTTTGTGGAAATGCATGGAGAAAAAGTCAAAAATGCATTTTAACAGAATTCAGCAATTAAATACATTGAGTTGCACGCACCGTGCAGTTCAGCTTTAATATATTTGAATTTAGAGGAGGGCTCAGCCTTGGAATAGCTTTCCCTTTACTCACCAGGACATCGTTCTTCTGAAGCATTAATGCAATTATAGACAACATACTTTGAAAAAAAAAAAAAAAGTGTTAAATATTTAACTAAACTGGAGCACATCTGGAAAGAAGTATTAAGCATCAATCTTTTAGCATATGGGGTATTTTAGCTCAGATAGTTATACCCAAAAGGAAAAATCATATAAATGCGTATCATGACAGTTCTTGTGGTTGTGTGGTAGCCAGAGATATTAACAGAAAACCCTTGTAGGTTTACCAATACCACAACTACAATTATTTCCTTTCTTTTTTAGGGCTGCAGCAGAGCTTCTTTGATGTCTCCTGTATTTTTGACAGCTTCAGAGTTAGACAGGTATTCAAACATTCTGCTTTCACAAATATTTTTAATGGCAAATTCAGAAAGACTGATAAATTGTGAAAGACACTTTTCTTTCTTGAAATTAGCAATTAACCAGTCATTAATTATAGCAGATTTGTAGCATGCAGCACAGCAAATAAGAGGTTATTGTATTTGGAATGTACCTGCAGGAGGTTTGGTCAGAGTTTTCTCCAGTTCCATTTGTTCAGACAGTGCTTAAGCAAGTTCACTGTTTTCCTTGTCTCTGGTCAGAGTTTTTTTGCCCTGAAGTTTCTGTCCATCTCAGTAATGAAAGAAAACTATTGGAGCAAAATTTCTTGTCTCATCATACCCTGCTTCAGTTTTTTCCCTGCCCTGAGCTTACAAGAAGTCCTGCTGTGAGCCAGGGAGAGCCCCTTCTGGGAACTCAAGGCCCTGTGGTGCTTCTTGAGCTTGGAAAAAGTGCTGGAGAAAGCTTGATGTCAGGCACTGCAGAGTGTCCAAAATGAGCCCTGCTGTGTTTGGGGCTGAAGACAGAAAGTGCCAAGGTGATATGAAGCTGTAGAAACTCCCTCTTAGAACCATAGAATGGTTTGGGTTGGAAGGAACCTTAAAGATCATCTAGTTCCAACCTCCCTCGTGGACAGGGACACCTCCTAGTAGACCAGGTTGCTCAAAGCCCCATCCAATCCATGTTACCTGTATCCCAGGTATCCACTCCTAGAACCTTGGGCCTTTATTTTGCAGACACAGGATATTGATTGGAGGTGGGACACTCCTGCCTCTTTTTTCAGAGGTATTCCAGTGCTATGGGACAGTAACTTGTCACAGGCAGATGCTTAAGATGTTGTCTGAGGTTGCTAGTCCTGGGTATCGTTCACACCCTCAGTGTCCACTCTAAGGCAGCCAGTCTTAGATCTGCTGAAATTGCCCTTAAATCTTCACACTGATGCTCTGGGCACATGTCTGTGAGATCCAGAGGGATGTCAGTGGAGCAGCAGAGCCTGGCTAGGACTTACCTACATGAGGGAATTCTGGTGTGGTAGCCTAAATTGAAGTGCTTAAGAAATTTGTTCAACCAAATTTGGATGTCAGTCCTTCCAACAGCAGGTGGTGATGGAGCTTGGGCTTTCTAGATCCCTTTCTTGGGCTTAGGCCCAGTTTATGTCCTAAGCAATGTTCCTTCAATCTCTTTCTAAAATATTTCATAATTGAATACAGATGTTTGGTGGACACGAGAGTGACCAGCGCACCTTAACACCAACTTTCTATTTTAAATTTCTGAAGCCAACCACTAATTTAGTCTTTCTTTCCAAGAAGGATATTAAGTATAACCACGAGCAGAGCAAACTAGTGAACAGTTTACTGCAGTAAAAACCAGAGCCTGAGTGAGTGACAGCCAGGTGGGATGGGGGTGAACACAACCCCCATGTGTGTGTTAACAATTATTTTGAGAATTGCTTAACATTCTCCCGGAGAAACTCCTTCATTTCCATTTAGCACGCCAAGATCTATCTGCAAATCTTGAAAGAATTTCAGCGGATGATTTTCCTCCCTTCCTGGAATTGGACTTGGCATTTACATATTGGATCAATCCCGTAGCTGGAGCCTTCTTCAAAGGCCGTGGAGTTGATAAGGCTGTCGTTTGCTAACATTGAGTTGGAGTCAGGTACCTGGGAAAGCTAAGAGAACAGCGGGGTTAAACTGGAACAGCCCAGTGTCTCATCCATACCCAGCAGATAACAAAAATCAAGCCAGAGTCAAGGGGGAGACTTTTCTAAGGTTTTTCACAGGAGGTTCCCTGTGAGAAATCCAGCAGAGCTGGAGCCAGCTCTTCAGAAACCACGGCGAATCTCCAGAGAAATAAGGGCTGTTTTAACACTGTAATTAGTCACTCCAGCCACAAACGGCCGAGGTGCACTGTAGTTCTTTGGCTTCCTGAAGCAGACACTTGCACACTCAACCTCCTCCAAGATGTCAACAGGAGGAGCATCTTGTCTTTGCCCGTTGCTGGTTGTTCTGCTTTTGCACCCTTGTTTGTGCAAGCGCCGGGACAGCCACATTTGGTTTAAAACGGGTTAATCCATCCAGCTTGGTTGTCCAATGCCCTCTACAGATATGAGTTGGGCCAAGGTTTTGGGCCAAACTTGAAGTGCAAATGAAGGTGGAAATGGAGCAGAATTGCCCCTCTTAGAGGCTGCTTAATGTGACTGTGAAACATGGTCTGCAAGTAGCTAACAGGAGGCAACAACCCACAAATAGCCCCTCTAACCAGCTCAGCTGGATCCCAGCCCCTGATGATAAACGCTGGAGATTCATTCCTTTTTTGCAAACGCTGTCTGAACGCAGATTTCTAACTAAAAAGCACCAAAACCCACGTCTGAACTTTCTGTTTTGGCTGCAAACTAGGCAGCAGGATCTTAAACTGCTGTGTGAACTTTGGCTTGCCTTCGGTATCCCGGGACAGTGATGCTGCTGGAGAAGATGACATGATTGTGGTCTGGACTTAATCTGCCTCCCATCCGTCTCATGGGGGAGTGCAGCTTGCAGTTATCTTCCGTGCTGGGGGTTCAAAGCAACACCTGTCCTCCAAGCGGGGATTTAAAAGTGAAGTATCAAATAGCATTTCCCCCGTTTTCTTAGCGGAGTGAAATGCATGTTGAAAAATAGCCAGATACTCATCTGAAAGCAAAGTGGTCCTTCTAACTGATTCCAGACTTTGACTTTTCTGCCTTTCTAAGGACTCCAGCTTGTACCTTTGCTTACGAACAGCAGAATACCTGGGTTGGGTGCTCTTGAAGACTTGCACTCACGTGGGAGAGAGATCAGACACGTGGAGATTCAGAAAAGGACGTGCTTAAGGTACATGTGAGCCAATCCATCCCCGTGTCCTCACTGAAGTACATACGATGGTCCCATCACTTTAAAAATTCAACGTTTGATTTGTTCAATCAGGGCCTTAATGACTTTGAACCAACGTGGAGTAGCAACGGGTAAAGAGAGGAGCTTCACTTCATGGTGGCAGGCACTACCCTTAGGTGAGTCTCTCCTCTTCCCTCCAGCTAGACTATGGCTCATTAATTTACTGATGTATTTAAATGAGGTGGCTTAACCAATTCCTGCTGCCTCGGGCACACCTGTGATCAACGCAGGAGGTGCAAAGATAAAGAAGTGGGTATGAGTGGTGTTTTACAGCATGGCTTCTGCCGAAGGTATGATTGCTCATCGTGGGTTTGATTGTTTGCCAGTTGTTGGGGGGTGTTTTCTGGGCTTTCTTTATAATTTATTGAGAGATGCCTTAGCGTCAGGGTTACAAAAATCTCGCTTTCAAGTCAAAGTCAAAGGTTTTTCACATATCAGATTAGACAGGGTCTGCCTCGTTAGATCACTTTCAGGTTTCCAAGTTACAACCGTGGTTCTGATGTATTCGGATTCCTTAAAGATTCCTCAAAGGAAATGCAAGTACCTCTTTTAAGATCATTTATGTACATTGAAAGCATTTATGAATTGTGACGCGAGGAAACTCAGACTATTTTATTATTTATTCAGTTCATATATCAGATCTTTTGCCAAGTACATGCTACAGGTAAATGCCTCATAGGATCAGACAAATGTGTGTGTTAGGTTCCCCTCTTCTCCTCCCACTCCCTCCCCTCTCCCAAAAAAGAAGAAATGTGGGGTCTATTTTGTGTAATTATCATGCCAGTAGCGTTTTGAAGTATGTTACGCAGCTTAGGTGAGATCGTGGCCCCAGTGAAACCAATGGGAGATTTGGCTTCAACTTCAATGAAGCTGAGATTTCCTTTCCTCTCCTCTCCTGTCTGTATTTGATGAGCCTTTCTGTCAGGAGAAGAAAGAGATCCTCTTTTGAAAAATAGTCATAGATGCTTAATAAAGCTGAACGAGCCAGCCAGGATTACATTTTTATGTCCAGGGCCAGCAAAATCTATTCCAGAACTAATTCTGATTAAAAGGACTGAATCCACTGGTTGAACCTCAGACACAAAGGCACCCCTGAAGTAATTCAACTGTATGATTCTTTAAAAAAAAAAACCCACCCTAATTATTGCACTGATCTTTATGATATCTGGCCCTTGTGTAAAGCATTAATTTCAAAGCTGTCTCTCTCTTATCTATTAACTTTCATGAATTATCTTAGGGTTTGGGCAGGACCATCACTGTAGCTGGATCTTAGAAAAAGAGTGATTTTACTGGCCCTATAATTAATCGGCATGGCTGGACATCAAATGACTATAAATAGAAATTACATCATTCCATGGATTGTGGGTCCCCGGTTTTCGCTCTTAATTTGAACTCAACCAAATCAATCTCTACAGAACAGGTTTCCCCCTCCTTGGTCTGTGCTTCCACCAAAGCATTTTCAAAGGTTTGGGAAGAGGTGGGGTCTTTCATTATAGGTATAGGTGGAGAGCACAGATAATTTTGAAGTCCTAAACTCTGAAACTAGAATCTTGCCTCCCTTTTTACAGCTGGCTTATTCCAAGATATTCTCCTTCAAGCCCTGCTGTTTCTATATCCTTAGCTCATCCAGGCTACAATTGTGACCTCAAAGATTTTCATTCCTTTTTTTCTCATCGTGCTCTTGTTGAAAAGTGACAATGCTGATTGTCTTAAGTTTATAGGAAAACAAGACTAAACCTAGGACCAGTAAGTCATTTGGTTAAAGAGAGAGTTCCCTAAATACTAAGGTTCCCCAGCTCTGACATTGATGGATCCCATTTGCTCAATCTGCTTATTTTTCATCAGTGTTGATGAGCTGAACATGGTTTAAATACCTTGTTACCTGGTGACTTGGGAAGTGGGAGAGGTGAGTTTGGCAGGCCTGTTATTCTTAATAATGACTGTGCTACCCAAGTCGAGGCCAAAAAAAAAAAGGGTCCTTGAACGTACTCTCAAGGTAAAATATCTCACCTAATTCTAGATCACAGTAAACTGGGAGTGAACTTTGTCATGGGGGTGAGGATAGAGTAGTGAATCCCACTTCCTAGCAGGTCCCAGAACGTGTTGTTAGCAGCAAAACAACCCCTCCAGCACTGCGTTTCACTTTTATTGCAAATGCCTTTTGGTTAACAGCAAGGATCTGCTTTAATTTTACAGTTACCCCAATGACCACAGGATGCAGATTGTGCATCACCAGAGAATGCACGACCATCTGTCCACCTTCCCTTCTTCCAGCAGTAACGAGTGATGGCCGGAGCCCAGCCAAGCCAATGTGGCCACACAAGGGCCAGTGACAGTAATTGGGAGAAACTGCTGAATCAGGCAGAAGAACAAGGGTTCACAGCAAAAGCTTGGGCCGGGCAGATGTGTGTCTTAGGAATAACAAGTAAAAGACAACCAAAAATAATGCTGGAAATACTTGTCCAGGAGAAGTGAAGAGATGCCAGTTAGTTGGGAGGCACCTACCTACCTACCTACTGGAAAGTCCTCTCCAGCAGGACAGCAGGTTTACCAACCTCTTGTTCTAAGGGACAGATTTTTCTAAAAGATTTCTTTGCCTTTGGATACAGGGATACTGAGTGATACTGCCAAAACTCTTGAACCATAAGAAGAATGTAGCCATGGCTACCTACTCTGTGCTGAACTCCGAAAGGGAGCTGGGTTCTCCTGTACCTAGTCCTTCTGGGGACACTTTGGCTTGTGCAAATTGCAGTGGTGTTTAGAAAGAAGCTTCCAGCCTAGAGTAGTTCTGGACACATTGTGAATAGGAAATGAGGAGGCCTAAGGATTGCAGAGAACTTTTTGGGCCAGACTAGCTAAATTCTCCCCCCTTGCAAGCACTTAGGTATTCCTGTTGGTCTCACCCAATGTACTTAGGCTGTTTCTGGTGTCTTCAGAAACATGAATCCTGCAGTTCTGTCCCATTGGTTTCAAGGAGAAGCAGACACCCAACCTCTCTGGACAGTGCTGAGGAGACCACTTGGAAAAAAAAGAAAAGTTGCCTTAGGAAAGTGGATTAGATGGTTCACAGGAATTTTAAACTTTCAGCCAGAGAAATCTGATCTGCAGTGTCCAAGGCTGCTTGACCAAAGCCAGGGAGAGTTCTTTAAGGAAGCTTCAACAGGTTCCTTCAGAGTTTGATGGTATTTGACATCCAATCAGACAGTCAGTCAGTAACAGGTTGAGAAGGTAACCCACTGGGGAGAAAGCACGTGCCACAGGCAGAGCTGCCCACTGCGGGGGCACGGTACGTACAAGATCCAAACGTGCTGCAAGAAGCAGAGATTGCCCAAACAGCCATTAGACCTTTCTTGCAATAATGATGTGGATGACACCAGGGGATTGCCAAGACCCACCTTCCTGAAATCTTCAGCTCTTGGAGCCCTGCACATCGATTTAGCTTGCGAGAAGGGTCTTGTGCCTGCTGCTGGCAGTGTCCAGAAGCACCCTCCAAACCCAGGCTTGGGCAACTGCTTCTGAAGGCAGCCACCAGCAAGGATCAGCCTTTCCCCACCCATCCCGTTGGTTATAGGGAGCAGAAGCCCGAGAACAGCTGCACAGCAGTTGAAGAGCCTGTCACAGCCCACAGCTGGAAGCAGTTTTCTTGCAGAGGCTGAGCACAGCTTCCAAACCCCAGGGTGGAAGGAGGGATAGCACAGGGAAGTGGGGCAAAGCAGAGGAAGGGAGGGAGACAAGGAGCTGTAATGAAGTGCACACATGCAGATGTGTGAAGGAATGACCTGACACATAAGACGTGTGCCAGCGAAATTAAAAAAAAAAAAAAAAAGAAAAAAAAAAGTGCATCCTCATGCTTTTTTGCTCATGTCACACGTGCAGGGCTGACCTCAAATGCCTTCTGTCTGGCATCACCACACTCCCAGAGATGATGGTGATGTATTTGGTCTTTGGCCATCTCTGGCTCAAGCTCCTCGGCAGAGCACATGGCCTGATAAAAACCAAGAGGGGAGACAGCCTCAGCTGGAGGAGTCTCATCGCCATAGCTCTCTGCTGGTGAGCAATGTCTGGACCACGAGCTGCCCAATTTTGTGCTGTAGCAACAAGGCACTCAGCTCCTTTTCCCCACACCCCAGATCAGGCAGATGGTAGCACTGCAAGGAAGAGGTTAGTAGACTCTGGTCAGGTTTGTCTTTGTTTATTACATCTAGCCACTGTTAAATGAAAAATATCTGAGCAGTCCTTGGACCTGGGTGTAGAGTCTCAGGCTGTTTGCCCTATTGTGGTTACAGGGTTCTCCTTCCAGCACGTGGCCACTAAATGCTGGTAAGGTGGGGCATGGCCATGCCCTTATGAAATTCATTCTCCCAGAATGATATCTGTGGTAAAAATTGGTGCTGGCCCCTGCTAACACCTAAAGAAAGCTTGGGAATAGATGGTGCAAAGGAAGCATCCTACCAGTGGCACAATATGGACCCCCAGGTCCAGTGTGCTGGTGACACATGGTGCTGTGTCAGTAACTGCTTTGTGGAAAGGAGGCAAGAAGGAGCTGCTCTCTCACCCCCGAAAGTGACAAGGTGATGAGAGCCTTTTCTGTGGCTGAATATCCCACCCCAGGGGTTGCAGAGACACATTAGACATCCCACTGCCATCACTTCCAGCATGTTCAGACCCAAATCCATCCTCCCTGGGCTGGCTCATGCCTCCCTCATCAGAGAACTGCCATAAATTGTCCTTGACCATCTCAACAGCTGCTGGTACAGCCACAGCCTAGTGCTATCAGGTGGGATGGCACGATTAATTCCTGACTGATAGACTGATCTCTCTTAAAAGATGGTCTTTTACTGTGGCAAAACAACTACAACTGTTGAAGCAAAGCACGGAATTATTTCCTAATATATAGGAAATCTAACTTTCCTAATGTGTTGTAAGGTTTTAGATGGTTTCAAGCGTGTCTAGTTCACATTTTAAAATTTTCCTTTTTTCTGCCAGTGTTATCTGCCTATCTGCTTAGTGCCCACTTTGCCAGAGAGCTGACTGATTTCTTTCCCCCTGCTCTCAAATCTTCATTTGTAAAATATTCCAAGATTTGGAGTTGATTAAGCTCCTGCAGAGGGAAGATAAGGCTCCCTTGTGCTACCAGTGCTGGTTTTTGGTGAGTCCACCGTTTGTTAAGGAGCGCCTTGGGGCTAAGCTGCAGAATCACCCGTGTGTCTTCCCTCCTTCTGTATCAGTTTATGGAGCCTGTGGTGGGAGGATGCAGTCCAATTAGCTGGTATTTCTGGGGCTGCATCACTGCTGGATTTGAAGCCCTAAGACTGCATAAAAGACAGTGACAACACTCCCTGAGAGATTACAGGGACCTCTTGCCCATGCAAAGATGTTCATCTATAGCCATCAAAATGCTTCAGAGGTGAAGTCCATCTCCTTGTCCGCACTAGTAATAATACAAGGGTGGGAAACCTCAGTAACACAAAGGTTGTACCAGCAAATAGGTAAGAATACTCTTATTTATGTCCCCTCCATGGGAGGACATCCCACATGGTAAGATGAAACCCAATCTTCCTAAGTTCACTCTAAAACTGGAGTTCCTCTCCACATAACACCTAAGCCCATTGTGAAAGCCCAATGACTACAAGCTGATAAAAGCCAAGCACATGCTGAAGGACTCTGCCTGAGCAAAACCACAGGTTTTCTCCTAATTTCTGAGTCCTGACATGTTTGAAGGTTATGTCTCTACCCTGCAGCCATATCTGCTGAGGTACACAAACCCTTCCCAGCCCCATCCAACAACACTCCATTTCCACAGCCTTCAGCAGGACACCCTCCTCCCGAACCACGTCTGCATGTCATTAAGGCAATGCCAGACACCGACTTCCCTGGCTGTGTAAACACTGCAGAGGTACTAAAGATAGCATCAGATCATTTCTCAAAATCACATCTTTTCTTCTACGCTGAGGCTAGAAAATGGCAAACAGGATGCAGGATTTGGCTCCACAATATTCTCTGTTGTCATGACTCATGAGTTATTTTTATCTTTTTTTTGTAACAGAACAAATGGCTGCAGTAATTAATCTCCATCTGTTTTGACAATGGCCTGGCCAAAACACACTATGTTCTCGCATACAGTCGAAGTTAAGGAGGAAAGCACAACATCATGTGTGTGAGTCAGTATTTTAAATCTTTTCTTTATGCTTGCTTTTTTACATGTCTGTAAAACATGCTTATGTACTGTACTTAATGTTTCAAAGTCAAAAGAAGCAACAAGTGCTATTTACACAGGTTTAGCTGCACAGATATAAATCTCTGTTTCGAAGCTCAACCACATGTGAAACAAGAGCTAATCAAATCATGGCAAAGGCAAAATTAATTTGAGTCTTTTCAAGAGGATCCAACGAGGAAGCACCCAATCCCAGTGGAAGATTTAACTCTGCCAAGCTCCTTCCAACTTTATTGGCTAGTAATTATTTCTACAGAAAAAAAAATGTTGCAATCAAACACTCCCCCAACAGTACTTTTGTTTTCTACGGAGCTGGTTGAGCAATGAAAAGATTTATTAGAGGAGAGCGGATTAATGAGGA
>BJBW01007004.1:0-45221 GCA_004320125.1 Scolopax mira | reverse complement strand
CTGATACTAACTGATCCATGAACTCAAAGGAGCAAGTACTTCATCTTCTGAGTTCAGGCAACCCCTAATTGTTGGGTTAACAAAATGCTCCTGTTTAGGACTGCTCATCCCATGAGCATAAATTATGGTTTCTTGTCCCTTCTTATGAAGCAACATGTTCTCATGGGCTGGAGGATATGAGCTAGACAAGCCTGTCTGGTGAACTTGCAGTTGTATGACAGTTCCTCATGGGACTCATTCAAACAAAATAAGAAACATTCATTTTTGATACCCACCAGTCACTACTAACAAACTGTCTGAACTATCCCATCACCTTTAGTAGAGTTTTCCTTACAATGACCCATGAGATAAGACTTGTCCTTAAACTCTGCTGGGCAACAGGACGTTAGGGTAACACCATAATTTTTAAGATCTCAGAAGACATCCTCCAAGTCTGTTTTAGCAGTAAATGTGATGCTTTTGCTTCCTTCAGACTTTGTAAAATTGAGAGGAAAAACTAGTTTATCACATTGTCCATGCCTTTCATCTTTGTTTATCAAAGCAAAGTATATATTTTGGAGATGCCTTTTTTCTCCACCTGTGAGACAAGTTTGGAGGCTAAATATTCCTCATTCTTCTGGTGCGGAGATACCTGTATTTGTGTTGAAAATAGACAGTGACAAATTTCTTTTATTTCCAATCTATAGAGAATTTAGACTGTTATATTTCCTGGAGTTTCATGGAGCTGATGTGTCTGATAGAATTCGGAAGATATTTTTAAACTGTTAAAGGAAAATACACAAGTATTTCCTGAATTTGTTTCTTCTTATCCCATAGTTTACATGAACTGTTCAGCAAAGGGAAGCAAAAACTGAGTTTCAACCAAACCCAGACCAATACAGAGCTTCTGGTGGAAACCATGTTGGGATTAAATGATTTCCTTTGGTTTCCATCCAAAACCAAGCTGAACGCGGATTTCTGGGTTGAGTTTCACTTTGAATTTTTGGTTTTATTTAGTTATGAAGAATTAAGTGAAACTTGGGAGGTTCAAACCCTCATTGAATGATCCTGAAAAATGATCTGCAAACCCCTTTGCTATGGAGTCCTGTTTCATAACTTTGATCTCTGTGGATACTGGGAGCAGCATTCGCGTCTCTTCCAACCTATAAAAAAAAAAGGGGGCCAGTGAAGCCACTATATTTTTATGTAGAGACTTTGACATCCAAGAGACAACATCCAAACCCAGTCACCACCCTGAAGCCAGCTGGAAAGCAGGAAATCCCAGAGCTCACCCTTCTCCAAGTCAAGGTCCACCAAAGCCAGCAGGTACCACCCTGAGCACTCCATGAGCCTACTGGGAAGTGCAGAAAGAGGCAAGCAACTGGGGTCCTACTAGCTTCTTCCTAGGAAGAATAGGGAAGTGTTTACCTTCCTCTGCTCCCAGCTTGTGCTGAAATCACAGGCAGTGCTCTTTGGGCTTCCCATCATGGTCAATATGATCCATGAGATCTCAATTCCATGATTTAGCTGTCACCAGCTGATAGGAGTAACAGGGCAATCACCGAGCTGCCTGGTTATCCGGGTACTAGGCATTTTATTTTTATTTGTCTACTCCTCTACACCCTGGCATGTAATCCCATGCTATACCAGCTTTGGCAAGAGAGATGGTGCAAGAAGTTCCTGCCCCACTGTGAGAACCCAATAGAAAAACAGTTCACTCAAAGTTCACTTGCTGCAAGGGACATAACACCCACTATCTTGGATCTTCATAGCTTGGGGTTTTTTTTTAACCAGGGTCATTTCCATGATCCACCTAAAAGCCTAGACACACAAATGACTTCAAGTTATGCCAGGAGAGTCTTAGATTGGATATTAGGAAAAATATCTTCACCAAAAGGGTTATTAAGCATCGGAACAGGCTGCACAGGAAAGTGGTGGAGTCACCCTCCCTGCAGGTATTTAAAAGACATGTAGATGTGACACTTAGGGACAGGGTTTAGTGGTGGAATTGGCAGTGCTAGGTTAATGGTTGGATTCGATGATCTTCAAGGTCTTTTCTAACCTTAATGATTCTCTGATTCTAAGTTGTCATGATGAAACAGGGGAGGAGCATTTGTTGAGGACCATGCACCATATGTTGAGGAGCTTTTGGGGGAGGAGAAGCCTTTGAAGTGACTGTCTCCCCCAAAATACCATCACGTACTCCTGTTGGACCCTTCTTGTGGATGTGTGACACATGTCTCCCAGTTAAGTCATCTTTATGGAGCATGTATTTCCTGCTCCCTCGTGTTTTTATTTTCTTCTCCCTCTTCAAAAACTTCCTGCCTTTGGCTGTCTGTGATTGAATTCCCTGGAGCCTTAATAGCCTTGGAATCCCTCCACTTTCATAACTTGATTTTACTATTTAGAGGAAAGTTTGGTCGTGTCCCCCCTGGCCCCCCCAAAAAAGGAGAGAAGATGGGGAAAAAAATCCTATCCAGCCACCAAAAAAGAAACAAGATAGAAAAAGGCACGATTACTCTCATTCAGCTATTCATAGTATTGGAGTGCATTTCATTTCAGTGTCTGCACAGGCCTTTGTAGCAACCATCTGATTGAACATTACTTATACTGCATATTATATGCACTAATGAGAAAATGATTCTAAATTGCCCCTAGGGATGGTTATGATTAAACTATTTGCCTTTACTTCCTCTACTAAATTAAAGCAACCAAAAGAAAAGGGGGGGGGGGGGGGGGGGGGGGAAGAAAAGAAAAAAAAAAAAGGCAAGCCAATCTGGAAAGCAGTCAGAGTAACAGTTTGGTAAAGTTTCTGAATTCCTAGGAATATTATTACTCCTAAACCTGTATATTTTCAGACTGCAATTTGAAGCTAAAGATGTGGCAAATGTGTGACACGGAGAAGCATTTTGGAGGGCTGCGTTGCGCAGGATTTTCTACGTTGTCAACCAGTCCGAGGCCCTGATCAGCTTTAATTGCCCACGTCTGAGGCTGCTAAAGCCCTCTCTGCCACCAAGGAGCTCCTCCGAGGCGTCAGATGTCTGTCTCTTAAAAAGAGCATTTCAGAGGCTCACATACACGGAGCCTCATTCAGACATTTTATTTAAACTCTTAAATCTTTTGAGCTTGGGACGAATAAACAAGTCCCTGAAACGCAATCCATTCTTGCTGGTCGGGGTTTGCAAGTGTTTTTCACAGAGAAGAAACAAAATGTCATTTGTGTTTCCTTTGGCCTTTTTAAACACAGCAGGATTTGGGGAGCAGCGTTACATTAACCGTGCCTGTGTGTGCTCCCTGGGACGTTAGTGGGAGTTCTAGACATGGTTGTCCACGCCTGTTGAATTACCTAATGAATTAATTACATGTGTGGAAACTCCATGGGGCAAATTGCCAGGTCGGTCACGCAGCTTCTGAAGCACTAGTTGAAGTTATCTCAGCTCCCCGGTTCTCAAACTGGAGCCCACGTCTCTCTGGTGGTCCCCAAGTCCCTGCAAGGTGGGCTTCATCATCTCCAACCTGGACACCATCTCACTCCCATCACCCAACCCGACATGTTGGGGTCAATTGCTGTGGCTGGTTTATGTACCCCTCCTGTGGTCCCAGTGGTGGGCAACCACCCTGAGGTGACCAGTCCACCGACACACCAAAGCACCACGGCTTCTCTGCTACAATCTGGCATGCACATCCCCAGTGAAAAAGTGCACTTACACCCAGGCTGTAGAAGAGTTCGGCTCACAAAGCCCTGCAGATGCCTTGCCTTGGAGGTTCCTCAAAAGATAACTAGGTGCAGAACTCAACAGAACAAACAAAAGGTGCATTGTAGGGTCTTACTGTTGAGGTACTAGTGAAGTTACATCAGAGCTTTCAGCAATATGTCCCTAGTTTTATTCTTTATATATCACAGGGACATGAAAAAAAAAAAATATTGTGAGCTTATCAGTACAATATCAGTACTATTGGAGCTTCATTGCTTAACTGGGGATGAGAGGAACCTGCTCTCCCTCTCCTTTGGCCATGAAGAAGGGATAACTGAATAATTCAGATGCAGATGTCTACACCAACAATGTCTGAAGTTGAGTCAGTTTTATTGTTACCTCTCCATTTTTCTGGGGTAATGGAGACAACTTGAGGCTCAGAAGGTCCTTGAGATGCCAGGAAAGGTCTTGTCCCAGTGCTTCCATTAACACAGATATAGACACTTGCTTAATTTGGGACAGAGTACATTAGGAAGCTGAGGTCCACATCACTGATGCCAGGACTGTATTTGTCTAAGTAATTGGTTCCCACGAAGGAAGGCATTCCTCTTCCTGTACAGTCAGTGGTAAGAAAAAAAGCATTTGAAGATCTCATAGAGAGACCAACACACAAGAACCCAACCTATCTACCCAGGGTAGACAGGCTTTGCCCTTTCAAAGCTCTAGATGGTGTTCATCATTAGCTACCCAAAGAAATGCAGGTCTCAGTGACAGAAACATCTACAATTTTGCCATTTTTCTAGAGGCCTGAATAAGACAGGGTTTGCCTGTCTGTCAAGAAATGAAACTGAATGTCATGCCCTTAGTTAACAGCGACAAGGTTTGAATTCATGCACTTGGCTGACATGCAGGTACCTACACCACCAGGTCACCCCACTGAGTCTGGTTGTGCATGTTTCTGTGCACATGTTCACCCAGGGGCAGAGATGGACAGAGAGAGGGGGAGGAGGCAGACTCTTCTGCACTTATGCATTAGAATGGAGAGGCTGTCCCTTAAATCTTCTGGCCTCTTGCATAGAAGGATTCTGGCTTTGGTGGCAGGAACGCATTTCCAGTTGACCCCATGCTCAAACCCAAAAGCAGGGTCTTCTTTGTTTCTTCCCCATACCTCTCCCCCCCTGTAACTGGAAGGTTATGTGTTTCTTAGCTACTGGTCAGACTGGTAGTGCCTGCCAAGAAGCTTTCAGGGAATTTCCTCACTATGTAACAAATTTATGAGTCATATGAAAATCTGGGAAATGATTCAGCCAGCTGTCTTTCGTTGACTCAAAGATTTTTACAACACCTCGGTGCCTCATCTTTGATTTGAGCCAGCAGAATGGTTTATTGTAACATCAAATGGTCTCATGTTCATTTGAAGGACGCTTCCTACTACCAGGGGAAAAAAAAAAAGCAAAAAAAAAAAGCTGCAAAACTTTTGAAAATGGCCTGCTGTTAGGAGAATGATGCACAGAGCTGCTATGATTATTCCCTATGAACTGATGGATGTGGCTGAACTGCTTCTTCCCTCTGTCAGAGATCTGGGCCAGGCCCTTATCCCACAACAAGTGTCCTGAGCATGGACACTTGCTCACACCCAGCAAACACTGTAGTTTTATAGTTCTTGGTGAGAAAAAAATGAGGTCCTGCATGCAGCTTGCTGTACAATGGACCCCAGGAGAGGGACATCAATACACGTGGAGATGCTTACTGAGGACAGCACCACCAGCAACCAGCCTCTGCTGGAGGCCAGGCAGGACCGTGAGTCTTCTGCTGCTCATCCAGGGACTACAGGCAACCTCCTACAGCCAGGGGTGTGCTAGCAGACCTCAATTCTTAATTACCACTGCTAATGTCAATAATCATCATTAATGGGAACTGCCCTTTTTGCTCAAGGGTACCGGAGTAATGCGATTTTGGCAGAGCTACATGAGACCTGAAATGCCAGGCCACCTAAAGAACCAGAGCACAACAAGGGCATCAGTAAACAACTTCAGCCACAGTTTCATTACTTAGGATTCATAAATCTGTATTTGCTAATTTGATATGCTGACAAATACAAAATTGCTGGAATCCTGTGCTTTTTAAAAACTGTATAGGTGGATAAATCCATTTGATAGATGGTATTAGGGCTAACCAGAGAGTGGGAAGCAGATTTAGATCAGAAATTATTCTACCAGTAAGAGTTAAATTGCTGCAAACAGAATAAAAGAAACACTGGAATTTGTTATTACAGAACGAAACCAACACTCTATATTAAATATCCAAATGATATTAATTATTAGAACCATATTTCCAGCATAAGTTTCCATGTCTATGAAAGCATTCAGTCACACAAAGAATTGCCCACAGTAGCCCAAAATCCTTTGGTTTAGCCACTCGATTTCACTGCCAAAATGCTTGTGGCAAGTAGGTTCTCAGTGTGGCTGAAATTAATGCACCTCTTGCAGCATTCACCCAGCACATTGCAGGTGCAATGTGACTTACAAATCTTGAAATGCTTCGTGTCAGCACCTGGGGAATTCACTGTATGACATGGTAAAGGCAAATATATTTTAAATAGACAGGACAAATAAAGGCTCAGAGAGAGCAGTATTATTTTGATTTATTGAGGGTCACAGCCCGTATTCAATGAACTGAACTACCTTTCTCTGTCCAGGGACTTAAAGAAGCTGTATAAATCCTTGTCAAAGTTGTTATCCATATCACAAACACATGAAACTCGTATCTCTATCCATTTCCAAAGAATATAAAACTCAAATAGTGGAGGATGAGAGAATTTAGAAAATCAGGGCAAAGGAAAAAAAAAACCTAAATGGTGATATTGTGCCGTGACTGTTTTCTGGTTGAGAATTCTCCTTTCATCCTTCCATCCCTTTCCCGTTGAGCAGCATCGTGGCTACCATTTGTAACAGGCAGAGAGCTCAAAGACATCTGACTTCGGGGGGTTTGGCAAAGATTCTGGACTTGAACCTAACAGCAGATACAGAACACTTGTAACATTCAAAACAGGCCCTTTCTTTCTTGACCTCTGTGATTTTTATTGCTTATCTGGGTATTCATAATCATTTTAAGATGTCTCCCCTTACTTACTATAAAATAACCATGAATTATTTTTTAAAAGGTAGATAATAAACTTCAGAATAACTCTTAAATGGACCCAAGCAGACAAGGGGGAATATGAGGTTACTGTCATGAAGGATAGCTTCTGGCAACTCATCTGAGAGAGCTGCTAATGATTTTAATTAGCATTTGGAAGTACAATCCGCCCATCCTGAAGCGGGTGCCCTGCTGCCAGCGACGATCCTTTGGAAGATCGACAGCATAAAACATTTTCTGTAACGAGACTTTGTACAAGTCCGTGTGTCACACAAGAAGTGATCTGGCTCCTGCAGAACTGCAGTAGGAAATCTGTAGTGGAAAGGCTTTCCAGCTGTGGACCTCCAGCAGGTAACGTACGTGCTCCCTCGGGCAGTTGGGGATTAATGACCAGGCACCATCAGGTGTAAATCTGAAAATCAGCTTTTACTCCTGGCAAGTCATTCCACCTCCTTATTTATTTCATCTATTTAGGTTACAGGCTTTTCAGAGGGATCTTAATCTCTGCCTACATGTTTGGACAGTGCCTAGTATGTAGTAAGGAATTAATTGCAGTTGGGGCTATCAGCCTACAGTAAGGGGGACAGTGAAGTAGCAACAAACTGGGCAAAGCAGCAGCAGATGTTGGTCACTTGACAGTGGTTGGGATAAGGTCCTCCACTGGAGGACCAAAGCTGAATCACAGTTAGCAGGGAACAGCAAATCTTTTCTACTGAGGAAAGTGCAATAGGAAAAGATATTTAAACCACTTCAAAAAATAAAACTACATGACCTGGAGCACTGGAACAGGTTGCCCAGGGAGGTGGTTGAGGCCCCTTCCCTGGAGACATTCAAGGTGAGGCTCGATAAGGCCCTGGGCAACCTGGTCTAGTTGGAGGTGTCCCTGTGACTGCAGGGGGGTCGGACTAGATGACCTTTGAAGGTCCCTTCCGGCCCAGATTATTCTATGATTCTATGACAGACCTTTATCTGCATTCTCCTTTGGAGTCTGGTGGACAGGTAAATGTTTTACATGTTTGTACAGCCAAACTTGTGCTGGCCAGGCTGGGAGCAGTCCTACTGCTGGTCAGGGTCTGGCTGGTTCAGGTTTGGGGCAGAGAGGCAGTGGTATCTGCATGTCCTGTGGCCCATCTCATTGAGGAGCCATCCCTTAGACCTGAGACCTAAAAAGGGGTGAGAAATGCCCGCGTACAAGATCGACAGGCAGACAGTCTGCAAAGGCAGGATTTGCATTCCCCAAAATCGGTCTCCTGCTGAGGTGCCTCAGGTTAGGTGATGAAAAGCATGGGGACCCAAAAGCAATAATATCTTTGGAGGCTTTCAGCGTGTCCCAGCAGAGCCTGTTGGCCCGCAGTGCACATAATGGCAGGGCTTTGCCGTCCTACAGCACCATCGACATTTCCATTACAGCTCCCTTGGGAAGAGCCAAAAAAAACCAGGGGAAGGACACTTGTAAAGGACCTTAAAAACTGCCTGATGTCCAAACATACTGCATAACTCAGAGAACTTCAAAGCAACCTAACACAATACCCCTTCAGGTCTGCAGCTCCCCTCCAACCCATGCGTTTTAGGAGGCAGACTTGAAGCAACAGCTGAGGCAGGGAAGAGCTTGTTCTTCAACACAAACTACAGCTTATAGAAAGGGAATGCAGGTGAAAAAATAATTCAAGGAATGTATATTACTGGTGGGGAAAGAGACACTTAAGCTAAGAGACATTGAGACTAAGAGTTAATTATCTCAAGTGTCTGTGTTGAATTTTTGTCCAAGTAGGATGACACCAGACAAAGGCAGAGGTGTCCCTGTCCCCAACAGGCCTGAGCTGCTGCCCTCCCAGCCTGAAAAGGAATTTGAAGTATTCCAGAAGAGATGAGGAGGAATCAGCAGATGCAGAGGTAAAGTCACCAATGATTTTAATCTTTATGCTGATGGATGGAATCATAGACAGGCAGATACCAAATTTAGAATATTCAATTGAGAATGTTCAATATTGAACACAGAATGATGATGTTATCATTCAAAACAGATCAGATCAAATATAAGAAGCAATGATGAAATTCTTCACTGAAAATGCAATTGAAATCTGGACTTAGTATTTTCTGCAAATTAGAGAAAGTTTGGGTTACTTTTATACCCTCTAGTATAAATCATTGGGCTGAGAGCACGTGTTTAAGTACTTTGCTGAATCAGGGCCATTATGAATAAGAGCCTGGCAATGCTCCCCTGTTAATGAGCTTCCAGGAAATGTACAATTGTTTTCAGAAGAATTCTAATGAAGACAGATTTCTATGAGATCTCATTTGATGCAGCCAGAAAACCCAAACTCATCAACCAAACAAAAGCATTTTTTGTTGGTGTCTGATTATGCTTCTAGGAGTGCTGGTGTGTAACGCTTTCAAACTTTCATTGAACTTTACTCTCTCACTCCAGGCGATTATTTTTCCTTGATGTCTGATGTTGAATGATATACGTGCACCTGCATGATAATGGCTAGTTAGATATATCTTTACTGAGCTGGGAAAACCCAGGATGTCACCTCCACACTTAACCATTTTTATTCTTTTATGGCTCTGGTATGGATCCCTGCTCTAAAAGCTACCGGTGGAGCTTACATTTGTCAGGGGAAATGAGGGTGTTTTATCGTACCAGCTGTTTAAAGTCTCCTACAACTTTGCAAACTGCTTTAGGAATCCTTGCTTTTATCACTCCTCAGACTTCCAAGCAGTCACCAGAACAAAGGAAAGAACAGCTGGGAAGTTTTAAAAGCAGCCATGTTTGCCGTTTCACTCAGGTTTAAACACAATAATTAATAAAACTTCCCCTCCACTTTCACCCCATCTCAGTGCACAATCACTTCTTGCTCTGGCCCCTTCTGCTGAATTTCAGTAGTTATATCACCCTATTCCAAAATAGCAAATATTATTATCATTTCACATCCATATTGCGCTAGCGTCCCAGTGTCAACCTGCTAAGGGGCAGTGTGCTCGGGGCTACTTTTAATGTAAGCAAATAAGCAAATCTCCTGGTATTTCATTCATCTGAAGAAGAAATCCTGCAGAAGGGCATGGCCAAGGGAGGTGAGAGACACCTCTCTTCACTTCAGCCATCTAGAAGTTAAATATCTCATATAGGTGAGTTATACAGGCTCCACCTATAGCCAAGGCAGAGTCAGTGCCTCCACAGGGTGATTTATCTCTTCTGCCTTGGACACCTCTCTTAGCATGGGATGAATCATCCCCTGACCCTCTCCTGCTCTCTCCACCGACTGGAGAAGGAGATCTGGTGTCAGCCAAGCTTGCAGGCAGTTCCATTAGGTCAGGCAAATCCCGTCTGGGCACCACGGTGGTCTGTCCAGCCAGGCTTTCCGTCAGCAGACGATGACGGATGCTCCTCAAGGATGCAAAACAAAGAGCAGCCCCGAGATCTGTAACGCAGGGGGCTGTGCAGTAATAAAGTGTGAAGAAAATTGCTTCCTTCCCCTCGGCGGTGATTAGTGTGTGCTCTGAAGTCGGAGGGCTGGATTGATGGCCGTTGTAATTTTATCCCAACTGAAGCTGCTGGAGTAGATTTGAGAGGCGGAAATAGTGCTGTGGATCCCAAAAAGATGATGTTGGACCTTCCAAAAGGATGCAGAGGCTTGAAGAACTGTTTGTAGGCAAACCAAATCATGGGATTTTAAAAGGAAATAGCAGTGGTCATGTTTTTACACGGTACATGCTTGGAGACATATCTGCAGCAAGTACAACTCTGAGTATTTCCCAAAGGCAGTTAAGGGTCTTAACTCTCACTAAATACAAATACAGACATTGAAATAGCTGTGTTATTTCCTTTCTCAGACAATTAATGAAAGACTGGTGTTTTTGGCCTTTTTTACCCTGCTCAGGGCATCCCCATAGCTGCTGTTCTGCACCCCAGCAGGATACTCTCCTCACTCCAACAGGTGAGATGGGTCCTTATTTTCTCCTGATAGCACCATCCAG
The DNA here is from genome assembly GCA_004320125.1 of Scolopax mira. Lineage (NCBI taxonomy): Eukaryota > Metazoa > Chordata > Aves > Charadriiformes > Scolopacidae > Scolopax > Scolopax mira. The sequence goes on along the minus strand of BJBW01007004.1, from coordinate 34,431 downwards.
CTGTGTTTGCAGCAGGGATCTTCCAGGGATGAGATGGTGGCAATGACCTGGTGAGTTCCCAAAGATGTTCTGCTCCCCACACCCTGTGCTAATGCCATCTGCTCCCTGGGGTGACCTCCCATATGCCACCAGGCTGAATCTAGCCTGAGACTTTGGGTGTTCAGCAGAGCATGGTTTTGCCCTGGCAGCTGTGGCCACATAGACACAGGGCATTAACAGGCGTTATTGCAAGGAAAAACACTCGAAGCACGTTGAGTCACACAAGGTACCTGTGTTTCCCAGCCAAGACTTTTCCAAGATAGTGGCAGCGACACTTCCGACAGACGCCGTTTACAAATCATTATTAACAAAACAAAGCACTTTAAAGAGAGTCACCCCAGGGCACTCTGGCCTCTGTTAAAACAGACTTTTCAAAAACATTTATGGACTTAAATAAAACTCATTTCAGAACGCCAGCAAAATTGCCTCCAGGTTTCACTCTGGCTTTGCTACCAGTCTAGTCCTTAAAATTACTCACCGGGAAAGGGAAAGTTTTGGTTTTTTTTTTTTTCCCAGCTAAAGGGTTCCCGTGTGTGCTGCTCAGCTGTGAGAGTCCTGCCAGAATGCAGCTGGCCAGATGTGGGTGGCTGAGATCTGATGCAGTGTATATACCAGATTGTCATTATTGTTATTACTATTACTATTATTATTATTATGTGTATTACAGCCTTGTCTGAAAGTTTGCACAGGCAAAGGATAGGAGTTAGAAATGCTGTAGCAGAGGGACTGAGGCACAGTGAGATCAAATGATTTGCCCCAAGATACAGAGGAGGTCGGTGGCAGAGCTGGGAAATGAGCTCAGCTTTCTTGAGACCCAAACCAGCCTCTTTAAAACAGGTTTAGCTACAACATTTTGAAGGTGTCCATCACATTTGCATCCAAGCTTCTGTCCCAGGACCCCAACCTGCACATAAACCACTGTGCTCTGGAAGCTGTTCGTTATCCTTCTGCCAGTAAATGCAAAAACCTCATTAATAAGAGCGGGAGAAATGGTTGCAGAAATGCATTTGCTGGTAACTTTCACTCTCTAGCTCATATTGTTAACACACCCGGCTCCAAATTCTGGATGGCAGATGGAAATACTCACTGCTTTGATGGATTTATGGATGTCTGAATCCTTGTGGCAGTACATATTGCCTTCAGAACAACATTTTCTTCACAGTGAGCCAAGTTCTGGTGCAGCTGAAATTATTGGAAGTTTTGCCACTAACTTTAATGGGATCAGGATTTGGATTTGTGTCTGCAGATACAAAATAACCCACTATTGCAAATTTGGAAAGCAAGAGTTGAATTAAATGGGGTGAGAGTGAAGAAAAAGAGAGAAAAATGGAAGCTCTGGTAAGATTTAGGATCGGGTTTTGCCCCATCTCTGTATCCCCTTTTCTGAAAGAGGTAGTTCCCCGACCATGCAGATGGCAGGAACAGAGCAGCCCAGGAAGAAATGCTTTTTATCTCCAGGCAAGTAGCTGTAACCCCAGCCCTTTTACCATTGGTGACCAAAAGCTGTTATTTGTGTAGCATTTGCCTGGTACACTCCATGAAATGAAGTGTTCTGCCCCTGGTTCCTAGCAAATAATTGTCTACGCCATGCAAAAAGTCATAAATCCAATATATATATATACGTTGCTACATATAGCAGAGGACTGAACTCAACAGGAGATTTCAAACAATCCAAATACTTTCTTTGAAATAAATCTGGAGAAGAGATAAGAGATGGGAGTCAGACAATTGACCAAAGAGTTTTAGGTAAGAAAAGCCCAGGCTTGAACACTCCCGTGGTACAGACCCAAGGACATCTCAGCAGTCATTTCTGGTTGGGCAAATGTCAAGAGGCACAAAACATTTCAGAAAACTGATTCTTCTGGAGTGGTTTCTAGCACATTTGGTACAAAAAAAAAAAAAAGGTTAGAAAACTCACAAATTGTTACTCTGGTGGCAGACAGGGGAGAGGATGCTGCTTTGGATGGTGTTTGTGTTACTGTAGAATTGCAGAACTAACACACAAGAAGAAGATGGAGATGTCCAACGGGTCCCAGAAGTCTGCATGCAGTTGTGGTGAGTTTCCATTTCCTGGCTGTGGGGTGAAAGGACACATGTGACAAATTGGCCTTTTATGACACTTAATGTTTCTTTTTAACTCTTTTGCCGGTGATGGGGGTTTGTGCCACAAGATATTCCAGCATGTGAAGGTGGGTTTCACTGCCAAAGCAAACCAACAAGAGCTGATAACATCTGGACTCAGCTCCTGACATTGCCTTGCTGATTTTGAGGCAGCTCCTGAAGCCACCAGGGAAGTTTTTGGTGGTGCAAGGGTGGTGTGAAACCTCCTGCAAGTCACCTCCCCCCACCCTTTACCTAAAACTCTTTCAGAAGCTGAAGCCAAAGACCATCCATCAAGTTCGCTGAGCATCTTCAATTCTAGATAGAGAGGGAAAACACATCAAGTGTGAGATTTTTCACAGCTCTGCCTTGAAAGGGGGAGACAAAATCCTTCCCCCTGAGCTACTTGGCTCGGTGGGCTCCAGCTGGGAGCTCGCAGCCGCTCTCTTCCCCGGGCAGAGCGAGATAGCAACGCAGAAATCACCGCCCGTGAGTGATTACACAAGGCAGGTGTGATGCCAAGAACGTCGTCACCCGCTTTGCCTGCCAAGTACCTGGATGCAGCAGGAACAATCGCCTCCTGCAGATAGATAGCTCCGTCAGCCCATGAGCGCATTCCCCTCGGAGATGGGATGACTGAACATGCAAACTAATGTGCTCGTGAGCCTTTCATGTGCAGAGCTGTAACAGATGTTTAAAGATCATCCTCTGGCACTGGGAAAGTGTCTAGGAGGCCCTGGATAGGAGCTTTCTTGGCATACCTTTTTTTTTTTTTTTTTCTTTTTTTTTCTGATGAGCCGCAGGAGGAAAGTTCCTGTTAGTGATTATTTTCTGTCTGTAAGCAAAAAGCTTACGGTGTGTGCCCCAGCTCATGTATCAGGGAACACCAAGCAGATAAATGCAGCTTTCCTCTTCCTTGTGGGTCCCTCTCTCTCAAAGATCCATGAGACAGCCTTTTTGGTGACACCAGCAATTAAAAACCCACAGCTGGAAGCACCTCACACTCTCTCTGACAGTGCTCCATGCAAACACGAATCACAGGTGATGCCCACGACAATCTCAGCCAAGATTAAAAGTGGATTTATGAAGAAATTATGCTGAATCTGAGAAAAATATCCTGGTGCAAGTGTGTTCTCCAGGGCCGGTCCCAGACATTAGAGGAACACATTTTGAATTACAGTGTTATGGACCAATTGCATATGGTGGTCAGTCTCTTCAGTAAGACTTCTCCAACTTGGCCATTCCCTCCTCCTCAATAACTAAGGCAGAGTTATAGCAGACTTGCTTCCAGATGCCTTGATGCAAAGTCAGCCCCTGTGATAACGAGACCCTTGCCAACACCACATGAACACAAAGCTTTGCCTTGCCCTGCGATTCCCCCACCAGCAAAGCCCTGGATTTGTTTTGGGATGCAGCAAAGGTGGGCATGGGCACAGGCACTCAGCACAGAAATGGCCTTTGGGACATGACTGGAGGACGCAACTCGTGCCTCAGTGCTGCATTCAGTAGGGTTTGTCATGAGACTGTGACCCTGCCTGATATGTGAGGGCAGAGCGAATGAGAACCATTATTACATGATGTTGGTGGCCACACATAGCAAGTGCAAGTCACCCAGGCTCTAGAAAATATGACAAGTTATTTGACCACCTAGGAAGTGAACCCTATTGATGCTGCATGAGGGCTCACTGCAAATCTGGCCCGATTTTCTCTGACTCTATTCTTCCCATGCAGAAAGGACCTGCAGGTCCTTTCTAGCCCATCTCCTTGCATGGGCTCTCTCCAGCTGTGGTTACATTTGATTTCAGGTTGCCAAGACATTAAAGTTCCTATTTGCCCTTTCTAATGAAGAGCCAAATACCTAGCATGAACATCAGGATCACATCCAGCTGAAGTCCGTATCCCTGCTATGAAATCTTAAACAACAATCAAAACTGTCTTACTGAGAACTGCCTATCCCATTCTGAAAAAATGCCTGCAGGGCACCACTACATGCTGCAAAACCTCTGGGACAAGTCCTGTTTAATCAATGAGGGCTTTTTTTGTAGGACAAATAAAGTCATAGAATCATAGAATGGTTAGAGTTAGAAGGGACCTTAAGGATCATCTAGTTCTAATCCCCCTGCCCTGGGCAGGGACACCTCCCACCAGACCAGGTTGCTCAAAGCCCCATCCAGCCTGGCCTGGAACCCCTCCAGGGATGGGGCATCCACATCTCTGGGCAACCTGTTCCAGTGTCTCACCATCCTTACACTAAAGAATTCCTTCCTAATATCTATCTAACTCTCCCCTCCTTCAGTTTAAAACTGTTCCCCCTCTCCTATCACTACACTCCCTGATCAAGAGTCCCTCCCCATCTCTCCTGTAGGCCCCCTTTAGGTACTGGTACCAGTACTCACTAGATGGGTTTGGCTAGCTTACTGTGGAGTTACCTATCTTTAAACAAGAAGGAGCATTTATATTCAGGGTCTGATCTAAAGCCACTGTAAAACACTAGGACTCTTTTAATTGACTGCCCAGAGATAGAAACAGACCCCCTATTGACTTCTGCAAAAATTCAGACCACCTTTTTCATCTGGTTGAGTAGAGACAGAGAAGATGCAGACATAGATAAATGGAACATAAAAGACATTTTTCTACTATAGATTGGAACACCATGGGAAAAAAACCTCATCCATTCCCTCTTCTTAATTTATCAGTGGTGTGTTTTGAACACCGGCTCCTGGTCAGGAGATATTTCACTATTAAGTTGTAAGGGGAGACCTAGCAAAGAATACCCATCAAAGTTAAAGGGAGTTCTGCCCCAGGTGTTCAAAGAAGGACAAAGGCTCAAAATAGCCTTGTAACAACTACTAATAAGAAATGTTGCTCTCTGCTTGTGTTGGTAGAAGTGATTTCCACTCTTCTAGATTTTGCCTTAGCAATGGAGCTATAACATTGTAACTTTGTTTGCAGCCTCATTGGACATGGAGTTCGATTCATTAATGTTTATAAAGTGCTTTAAGATCTGCAGCTGGATGAGTGCTAAGTAGTCTTATTGCTGTAATACAGATGAATTTGCTTATCTCTCATGTAAATCAGCTTAAAACATTACCCTGAAATTAACAGCTCTGGGGTTAACAATAGGCTCAACCACACACTAAACTGCAGCACTTATCATATCACAACATTACCCTTATTAATTACACGCCCTGCTGTGGTTTTTGGACCCAAATCAGCTACACTTCAGATACGGGCAGCCGGACAGCACTGGGAAGAAAGCGTTTGTAACTGCACGACACATATGTTAATCGTGAAATTAAACAGATGGCCCAGTCACTCATCAGTGAAAGTCCACCAGGGGCTGTAAGAAAGAAGGAGATTTCCTATGTAACATAACAATTTGGACATCAGAAGGTTTCGAGTTACAAGATTTTTCTTTATCCTCCACCTGAAGCTTTTAAAGGGGTAACGTCAGGGAATTTCATCCGGACTTCAGATACTAATCTAGCTTTGGGCTGTTTTGATCTGCCTGTTGAGAGCTGGCAGCCAGCTCCGCCGCCTCCACGTAAGCGTACACCGTGCAGCAGATGGACCGACCCTTTGCAGCCACAGAGATGTGTCTGGAGCTCTCAAATCCTCCCCCCACCCCATCTCCAGGAGCCCTCACACGTGATGAGCTGGTAAAAAAGCTGGACCCAGCACTCACTGAGGGGCTGAGACGCAGGGGAGCAGGAGCAAAGAGTCACTTGTTGGGCATTCGGGCATCTCAGCTGAAGCCACTCGTGTCAGATCTAACATTAAACCTGGTTTCAGGGTGTGCAACAACCAAGCTCCCATCAAACTACTCACTCTGCAAGTTGGGCTTACTCTGAGCCTGCACAAGTAATACCTACTGCAGCGCTGCCCGGCGTGAAACTGTAAAAAAAAAAAAAAGGGGGATAATGGGCCCAATTAAGATTAAAGCCCATTTATGTCTGAGCTCTGCATCCTTCTTCACTTACAGACATGAAAGGGCCGATCATCAATATTTTCAGATGCATTTCTGGCAATGGTTAGCAGCTCTAACCAAAGTCAGGGCTCTGATGCACACACACAGTAGAGACAGCTTGTACACAGAATGATTTACAATCTAAGAGGACACCAAAGAAAGACCAGAGGAAGGGAAGAAAGGGTTATTATCCTCAGAGCACCTACAGCCAAACTATCGGTGGTATTTAAATGCCTACTGGTGTTTTCAAAACTTGACATCTAATTCCCTTTGAAAACCTGTTCCAGATTTACAGAAGTGGTCAGCTCTCCCAATTGGAGATACATTTTCAAAAGAGCTCAGATCCTAATTAGACAACGGGTGGGTTTTCAGAAGTGCCCAGTGTGGGGCTTTGAGATGTTTTGGAAAAATGGAAATAAGAATCAAAATATGCACTGAGGGTATGAAAAACCAGGTTTACACGGCCTCTATCAGTTGCAGCTTGAGATTATATGTTTGGACTTGTTTGGATTTAATCAAAAGCCTTTCTATGAAGAAATTATTAATTTTAACTTCAATTAAGCAAGTACCTACCATCTTCCTTTTCTGCAACACAGAAAACCACAATAGCCTTTTCCCATCATATCAAGTTTCCCACACAGAACAGTTTGAGGAAATGATAGAATTTTTCTATCTCTGTTTAATATTTACAGAAAGGGGATTTTTATTTTATTATATTTTATTCCCAGGTCATCTTATTTTTGTTCGGTTTCCTTCGGAATCCTGAACCTTTTCATTCATTTATGTCCTTTTTAAGACTGACTGGGATTTAGTAGAAACCTTAGAGTTTCTATTTCAAAAATATCAATGGGTATGAAAAAGATTGCCTGTTTTACTTATATTGTCCATGTCCCCTAAAACGATTTCATAATGAGCCCAAAAGAGGAAAATGGAGGTGGAACATGCAGAAAAAGACATCTGTGTGAACCTTTCTCAAACGCTTGCTTAAAGCACAATATTGATTTCAATTTTTGCCATTTTTCTTTCAAGTAGAACAAAAAATACAGTGTCTGCTATTGCAACAAAACCTAGCTTTTCTTCCACCAAGAAAAGACCATGAAGTAGATTTTCCCACTAATAATATGAGGTCAAACCCCATTATTGCTGGACCAATGTCTTGTACCAGGCTCCCCAGGTCCTACCTAGGTGTGCCAGTAGATGGCCCAGGGTTTTTCAGATTGGGGTCCCATGGACCATGAAATCCCAGGGGAGAACATCTTACCTTTCTTAAAGCTTGATCTCTGCAGATCCTTGATCTTCGCTGGGCTCTGTTAGGAGCTCTTCTAGGTAGAACTTACGACCTCAGCAGGGAAATTAGCACGTAGTGTGTCCATCACCAGACATGTCTAACCTGTCTCCCTGCAAGAGTAAAGCATCAGGGCCAGATCTGTGCTCAGCACTTGGCATTGGGAGCACTCAGGGTGGTGGTACCCCATGCAGAGCCATGAAAGATGAGCTGAAGCTTGGTGAATTGGTTATATACGATGCAACTTGTACTTGGGCCCAGGTACCTGAGAAATACCACAAAAGCTACATAGAAGTCTCTCTATGACTAGGACAAAGTTATGTCTACACCCAAACTTCTGGGAAGCGGGGTTCTGAAACCCCACCACCTGCTCCCTTGGGTAGCTGAATGCATGAGGATGGACTGCACTTACCTTTCACGCTACTTTTGGCAGGGAGGAAGACCAGGAATCATTTGTTATGTGCAGAGTAATTTCTGGGTCCAGTTTAACCTGTTAAGGGAATACAGTATCTCTCCGCCATCTCACCAAAGCGGTGGGGCACAGGGCAGGATCACAGGAGCTTCATCACACAAAGCCCAACTGCAATTGCCCAGGAGAAAAGTCAACCAATCCACCAACCAGGGTCACCTTGTAGGCGTGGGAACCATGCACAGCCATGATCAGAGCATGTACCCTATAAACACACAGCTGACACTACCCTGTAGCCAGAGAGTCCAGGGTTTCTGGGCAGGCTTTGCTTTGAAGTCCTATCTCCTTTTGGCAGTAATATACTACAGGTAGGGAGCAGAAAGACCTTCCTAATGCAGAAACAGAAATGAGACACTCAACCCAAAAACTCCACTATTTCTGCCATACGAAATATCTACTCTTCACTTATGTCAACACCTCACTGACAGCAGAGGGAATAATAAAAAACACTGCTGTTCTCATTAAATGCTTTATTTTAGCTTAGTTTCTTCTTCTCCTTTCCCATTTTTTAGCTTGTGACACCAAAAGGTGTTGGAATAGGGGCTTCCTGATGTTGCCACATTGCAGAGGGTCAGATAAGATGATCTCACAAGGTCCTCTCAACTCCTTTATCCTCCAGTTCTGTGATATGATTCAATTTCCTGGGGATTAGTGACCAGGTGGGGTTAATGGTGCTCAGCTGCAAAGTAAGCCATCAGCTCCTCCCAGATGGTCAGTGTTTATCCCTGCAAGTCAGTCATGACTGCTTCCCTCTGGGTTTTAGAGCCCTGAAAAAGTCATCATGTTTTTCCATAGCTGTCTAGGCAAACATCCTCCCCCAAAAAAGGGCTAGAAACAAAACCCAGAAGTAATTTCCCAGCTCTGGGGCACAAGCACTCCTGCATATGGTACCTTTAAGTTTTGCCCCACTAAATAAGCTGTTAATCAAAAGCTGAAGTGGTCCATGTCTTGTTGATTAGAGAGGTCTACAAGCACTGCTTGTTCCTGGGACATGCTGAGGTAGCAGGTATCAAGAGGTCCTTTGTCAGCACAGAGAACTCTACCCGGCTTCTCACAATCTGCTGAAGGCAGGGCTTGCCTTTCTCTGCCTGTGTGACAGCTGCTGTGACCTTCCCATCAGCAGAGCCTGGTGCCAGGATGCTGAAAACATTTTGAAATGCCCGCAGCTCGGCTGCTGGATGGGGATGCAGGAAGTTGAGTTGGCAGAACTGAGATGCTGGGATGGGATGCTGAGGAAAAGAAAGCCGGGAAGCAGTGAGGTTCCCATGGCACAGGGGAAGACAACACACCCCAGAAGCCTTCATTAGTCCAACTTAGAGAAAAACTTCACTAAATTCAGCATCAGTCTGACTTGGAGCAAAACAGAAAGGCCTGTTGTGACAGGAAAAGAGGTAATGGTTTTAAAGGGATAGATTCAGACTAAGTATAAGGGAGAAATTTTTGACAATGAGGGTGGTGAAACACTGGCCCAGGCTGCCCAGAGAGGTGGTAGATTCTCCATCCCTGGAAACATTAAGGTCAGGTTGGATGGGGCTTGGAGCAACCTGATCTAGTTGAAGGTGTCTCTGTTCATTGAAGGAGGCTGGACTAGAGACCTTTAAAGTTCCCTTCCAACCCAAAGTATTCTTCAATTCTAAGTTTTACTGTTCCCAGCCCCATTATTCGTCAGGGTCCATGACACCCATGACAGCTGTGTGCCTGTGCTGTCCATGCCCAACTCCAGCCCTCCAAAGTGCACCCACAAGTGCCGAAAGGTTTTTCCAGCATCCCACCCACCTCCTGCTCAGGGAGATGCTCCCAGCAGGAGAGAGGAGCTGAGCTGAGAAGGGGGTTTCTTGCAGTAATAGCAGGGCAGGGAAACCAAAGCAACTGCCTTGCCAGCCCCCAGCTAGCCACAGGCACAATTGCTCCTCTTCATGCAATCATCAACCCTCTGTCCTGGGAATACAGACTCAGAAAAAACACCCAGAGGACGTGTTGTGCAAACAGAGGAGAGGGGGGGAATTTCTTTCCCTTAGTGGGCAAATTATGTACCTAATAAGAAAGATTTTTTTTTTTCCCTAAATGTCTTTAGCCAGTTCAGGCCTTGAGGTCTGGAGCATCTGGGTCACAGAGTCCCATCTCCCTGCATGCAGGCAGGGGGCACGGGCAGAGGCACCCCCCCAGCAGCTACCATGGCTCCTGCAAGGCAGGACAGCTGCGAATAAATGTGCAACTCATAAAGCTGAAGGGGCTCTGCAAGCTATTAGGTAATTAAGCAAAGTGAGGGCTCAGAGCGCCCGGCTGCTGCTTCCAGCCCATGGCTGTGCTCTCTTTAGAGTCTGATTGGATAAAGGATTTTTATTAACTTCATATTTTTCCTTCTAATTTTCCTCTCTTTGCCTTTCATATTGCAGGCCCTGAGCTCCTCTGGTCTTGTGGTGATGTTTATTGGCACTGGCAGGTTGCAACACCCCTGCAGGCTTCCCACAGACAAACCCCAGAGTGCAGACCACGAAACGAAGCAACTTCATACGCTGCCTTTGCTGTGAAATTGCTCAGGCACTTCCCTCCCGGTTTTCCTTTCGCCCTCCCCACCTTCCCAGCTGGAGCCTCCTCCCTCCCGCTGCGCCTCTCCCTTTCCAGCAGAAGAGGCAGCAGGCCCAGAAAAGCAGCTGGTTTGCAGGGCAACGCCAAATTCATCTTTTTCGCTGCTCCTGGAGGCTGTGGTTGGAGGTAGGAAACAAGCCCCATCGGGCTGCAGCAGCCACCGCTTCTGTGAAGCGCAGGACAGACTCCAGATGAGGGCAAGGATGGAGGGAGGGTGGCTTTAAAGCAGCAGCAAGAGGCTGGGGCATCTCCTTTTGACCCCACCATAGACTTGCTTCACCTTCAAAGTTGACCCCATCCAACCTGGACAAGCTGGGGACTGGCAGTTTGGCCCCTGAAACGCACTCCTGCAATCTTCACAGCGGGTGTGTAAAAACACAAGGGTACGTTTTTGGTGCCACAGTGCCAGCGTTCGGCCACCTACTATCTGCTCACCAAGAGCCGGCTCCCTCAGCCTTTCTTTGTGGACTCCTGGGCACCCTTCCTAGAAGCTTTCCCCAGCCAGCAGAAGTTGTGCCCTGGGATGTACTTAACCTCCTGCCATGGCTCGTTGTGCCCCATGGAACAAGGGGCTCTGCTTTGTGAGCCGGCGGCGTCGGCTACGTTGGCTTAATCTTGGCGATGCTCGCAGGCACATCTGTTAGCAACAGCTGGCTGCAAGCCCAGCCTCCCCCCTTTTTTTTTTTTTTTTTTTTAATTTAATATCACTTTTGGGGTTTTACTGGTCGTGTCTCTGGACCGTAGGAGGCAAAGAAAGAAGCAGCAAACCCCCAGAGTGCCACCAGTGAATCCAAATAAAAGGCGGACAGGAAAGCGCCTGCTTGACGAGCAGCAGTGCCCGGGTTTGGTGGCCCTCCAGCTGCTTGTTATAATAGCAGGGGAGTGGCTGGGTCACTGGATGATTTATTTCAGCCCCTTGTCCTGCTTGGAAGGAAGCATAAAAGATGCTTTGTTTCCACGAGCGGGAGAACGGGGAGCACTCCAGCCCTCCAAACCTCCCGCTTGCCAACAGAGCCCGATGCGCTCCCCTCATGTGGGATCCATTTGAGCCTGAAAACTTGACAAGGAATGTCATAGCAACACCAGGACGTTCCCCCATCCAGCACAGCAGCGGCAGCTTATTTGTTTGGGGCTCGGCTGCTGTGCACAATCAATGCAGCATGTAGCGTGCAAGGAGCTTGAAAGACGTATGGGCAATCTCTGGCTGCGTCGAAAAGACGGTCTGTCCGCAGGGAGTGCTTTTTGAGCCCCACTCAGCATTGTTTAAGCTTCTAGGCATCTCGCCTGGCTCTTGCAAGCCCTCGTCCCTCCCAAGCACTTGTAAAAGTTTCGAGCCGTGCCATTCCCACCCTTCTGGGGCTGCTGCCGTATTCAGTGTGGATGCCCCAGCCCAATCTCAGCAGCCTGTCTAGTTTTCCTGCCTTCTTAACAAGCCGGATTTAGGCTCTGAAAGGAGACGTTGGATCTGCAGAGACACAGCTATGAGGACCTGCTGATTATTCTGATGATTTTGGTTTTTTTAAAGTCCCTGCTCTTTCACTGAATTTCACTGAATTTTTAGAGTTGGAAGGGACCGTAGAGATCATCTAGTCCAACTCCCCTGTTGAAGCAGGATTGCCCAGAGCTAGAGAATTATTTCTGGCTTCAAATAAAAGCTGAGAAGGACAGAGAAACTTAACTGATGCCTTTGTGGGTTTGTGAGCACCCTGGAATAGCAGCTCAGAGGAGCAGTGGCTAATGCCTTCCCCAAAATCTACTGCTGCCCCGAGGAGAAGCAGACAGGTTCACCTTCAGAGGAAGGCTTATCCTGGGCCCCTTTTCAGATGTGCAGGGGCACTGGTGCTTCTCAAAGCAGTCACATGGTGGGTAAACCTACGGAGTTATCACAAACTTAGTTAAAAGGAGTTTATCACAGAATCACCGAGGTTGGAAGGGACCTTTTAGTCCCTTTTGGACATCTAGTCCAACCAATGGAAAAAAACCCAAAACCACAACAAACAAACAAACAAACAAACAAACACAAACGAACAAAAAAAAACCCCCACAAACCCCACACCATACCCAAAACAACACCAACCCAACACTAATCCATATCCCCTGAGCACCATGTCAACTCATCTCTTGAATACCTCCAGGGATGGTGCTTCAACCACCTCCCTGGGCAGCCCATTCCATGTGTATGGCATCCACCAGGAGAAATCCTAAGTGTTCAGGGGTCTGTTAGAGGATCTGCACTGGTAGGAGTCTCTTTTATTTTAGATAAATGAGTCTAAATAATTTTAAATGCACCAGCTTCAATGGAAATGGAAGAAAACTGTGCATCAGAATCTGGCTGACTGGGGCTCTTCTTCCAGCATCACTGCTATGGTCTGAAGAAACATGGGGTATCGTGTGAGATGACTCTGAAATCTGAGATCACCCCAAGCAAGTAATACATGGTTACTTGAAAAAAAACATTTCTACACAGTCCTCTGTGATCTCTGAACAACGATACTGTTCTCTCTGATCTGCAAATTACTTCCATGGGGGCATTTTCTGCAATTACTGAGGTTACCTGGTATTATTACCCATACTTTACAAATAGGAAAGCCCAGACAGGTAAAAAGGCCTGCCCAAGTCATGTAGATGAAGGGTTCAGAGTTGAATTCCAGTTTCTGGACTCAGGTGAAAACCAGAAAATAAATAAATAAATACATATTGAAAGGCTCAGTGATGGGATTGACTGCATTGCCCCCCTGCCCTGGCCATTCATCCACTGCTGTGGATGAATGTGGACTCTCTGCTGTAGACTGAGAGTCACCGCAGTGAGTTGTTTCTCTTATTTGCTGGAAGAAGCTTCTCTCCTGGAAAAGAGAAAAGGCCTTTTCATATCACATGGCAGCCCCAAAGGTAACAGTCAAGAGAATAGTTTGGCAAGCAAAAAGCTCTGCTCAGAAATTACTCAGTCCATGTTAGTTAAGCCAACATTGAGTGTGAGCGACTAAACTTTGCTGTGTAATGCTCGTTTGTTTTGGGATGTCATTCATCAGCCTGGCCTGAGCCCAGAGTTGCCCAAATCCTTCCTCCATCCTCAGCCACAGGACAGCACAAGACACTGGTGGAAAGGACCGTCCAAAAGGATCTCAGCCTTTCAGGATTTTCCTTTCTAGTGGAAAATAAGCCGCTGTACTTCCGTAGTTTCAGGACCACCAGCCATTACAGATGGTCCCAGCACCATTAGTGTTTCAGGATCAACACTCCTCAACGTGACCTCCTGATCTGCCTCTGCTGTTGTCACTGAGGCTCTTCACCCAGGGAATGACTTTTCTTGCCCAGACTATAGCCAAATCCTTGTTGGTTTTGGCACTCACTACACCTGAAGAGGACCAAACCCAAGCTCCAACTGACCTCACCACGCCCATCTAGGTCATCAACTTGCAACTCCTTTCCCCATGGATATTTCCACCTCTGAGAAACTGCCTATCACTATCTGACCAGTAGTCACTCAAGTGAGGGTTAATGACAAAGAAAAAAAAACCCCAACATTTAAAACCCCTTTTTATTTTTGCTGTTTCCTTTAGTGTTTGCGTGTTCTTAAACTACCAGCACTTGCAGGCCAAGGATGCTGTGTGGCTGCCTGGAAAGCGCTTAGGTCTCTGGAAGCACTGCCATTAACAACTAATAAATGTCAAGATAAACTCCATAATCACTGATTGTTGCATCCAGACCTGAAAGTTCCCTGGATTGCTTTACCTTTAAGCAAAACCACCACCTCACTGGATTGACACATTTTTTAGGGCCAGAAGGCACTGTTAGATTTTGTAGCTCAACCTCAAGGGACAGATTTCAGGCCGAGAACATCTAATATCCAAAGCAGACGTGTTGAAAAGCAGCTGAGCACAGGGCTCGAGCGTGGGTACAACAGCCCCAATGTGTTACTTTTAGCTGCCCACGTTCAACCATGGGCTGATCACCATCATAAGGTGACCTTCTAATCCTGGTCACCTGCTGGTCCAATTAAGTTATGGACATCTGCAAAACATAAGCCAAGAGACTCCCCCTGTCCTAGCGGTGCATGTGTTGCATTTTATAATGATTCCAAAACAGTTCTAAGTGAAAATAAGCCACCCTGCACAAGAACTAACGCAGGCAGGGTGCAGAGCTGAAAAAGAACTGGAAAAAATTAACTTCTGGTATATATTTCCTATGGTTCCTTTCAGTTAACTCACTGCAACGCTTAAAATACTTCCTTGCCATATGAATCTGCTGCGGTATATTTAACACATTACCGGTATAAAATGATTCAAGCATGAGCTTCTTTTATCAGCGAAGTCCAAACTACTTTTCCTGCCTCTAAACCAGTGATGGAGCTAAACCAAAACCACAGATCTGATCACTCCTTGAACATTTGGGTAAGTTTGGATCTTCAACCTAGCATCATGTAGAGCCTTAATTTGTTAATAGGCCCACACCTAAGTCCCAAATCCAAATGTTGTTGGATTTGGAGGTTTTTCCTTATTTATAACAAAAGTGTTCCAAAAATCCATTTTGAGGAGAATTAGGCCTTGAGGAAGTTTGGTTCAGACAAAAAGCAACCACTCGTGACCTTTTTCTAAACAAAACAGAAAGGAGAAACTGGAATTTATCCCTTTTGTGCTTGGACAGAAGATTTCATTTTGTTCCAAAATTCTCAAACGCTATGGTTTGGGGCAAAACAGTGAAATTTTACAGGGTGAGGAAATTATATGTCTTTGTGGATTTGTCCTAAAGGGATTTGGGATTTTTTTTGGTAAAGGAAATTGTACCAGGTCTTCTTTATTTTTAATGGCATATGCAATCCTTTCTCTACCAGCTTTGATATCAGGATAGGGAGAACCAATGGGTAACAATTAGCAGCCACAGGAGTTTGCTCTTTACCTTGGTCTCCTTAAGAACAACTGGTTCCTTGGACAGACCTTGCTGATGGCATCTGTTGTCACATTACCGAGTGGTCCTCACCAGACTGCCAGGTCTCTCCCAGGGACCATTGCCAATAGATGGCTGGATGCAGTCACTCTGTTTTAGAGGCTAGCAGGGTTTAATAGCGTGAATGTAACCAGACTTTTAGTCTCCAAGCCAAAGAATGACTCCTGGCAATGTTTGTTTTATTAATACAAATGCAGCCATTGAGGTCAATGAGACAAACTGGAGAGACAGACACATTTAAGTACTCTGAGAGATGAAGGCTGAAAGAAGATAAGAGTCTGGTCTATAAATCCTCTGCTTTTTCACTAGATGGGAATAACACAGGCAACAGCACTTAATGCTATATCACTAACCCAAAAACACAATTCTGAGCAAAATGTTGAGCTCTCCTGCTGACACCATCTTCTGACTTATACTCAGTCATTATCTCTTTTTGCCAATGTTATCAATAAGAGTCATCCAAGGCTCTGGAAATCCCCAAACTCTGAAGTGAAAGAAGTCAAACATGTGCCATAGAGTCTACCAAAAAGACACAGATCCTTTTTATGTCTACCAGGCAGTGTTATGGTAATTATCGGTAATAATCTTCAGATATCATCCTCTGTCTTATTGTTCCCTATCCTGTCATGAGTGCTTTCCCAGCAGAAAGATGAAAGTAGAAACCCTAAGACCACCCTGTCCTTTAAGTACTCTTTGGAGAATGACATGGCTTGAATGACCTCATGACCCAAAGGTCCCAGAATAGCCCTACAAGAATCCCTAGGAGGAGATTTTATAAACAATTCTGAGTAAGACAGCAGTTCTGTTCTTCAGGTTCCTCAATGTGCTTCTTTGGTGGCAAATCCCTCTGTTTGAATAAAATGCCACCAGCCTTCCCAGGACCCACACAAACAGAGGCATCTCAATACATGAATGTCAGCAAGACATTGCTGCCAATATTTTTCATTGGTTTGGGGTTTTTTTGTTGTTGTTGTTCCTTTTTTTCACTCCAACTTTCCCTCTTGTTTTAGACCACTTTCATCTCCCTCTGTCTCTTGAGAACTGTCCCATTGTGCATCTGTTTTCCCTTTGCATGTTCTCCCTTCCCCCTATGTTTACTTTTGTAAGCAGACTGTTGTTTTTATCCAATTCCCTTTGGTTTTCTTTGGTTTTTGGTTTTGTTTTTTTTTTTATTTTTATTTTTCTAGTTCTTCTAATCTCCTCTGCAACTCTCCCATTCTCTCCACTTACCTTCCATCCCAGAGTGCCACTGGGTCCCTGTTTCCAATTAGGTATGTTTTCTCTTGTTTACTGGACTTTTCCTCTCCTCTATGTTGCACAGCAGCCATCTTTTTTTTATTTTATTTTATTTTTTCCCTTGCTGGTGAGAAGCCAGGAAGCTACTTCTAGCTTCTTCACTGCTGTTGGTTTTATTCATTTGCGTATTTTCTTTCCCCAAGAAATAAAATAGATGGTAGTTTAAAAATGTTTACAATCTAATTGTAACAACTGCTGTGGAAGTTACTTTCAGGCATATCAAATTGTAGTAAACCAGTCCATCTTAATAACCTCTCTTTTTCTTTTTTACCTCAAAGCACCTCATCAAATATATCTACCTTCCTTATGGAAAGACACACAGAACCTTGCTGCTCAGCACCCAAGTCCTCGTCAACCCTTCCTAAAGACTGCAGCTGAGAAGAAGTCAGAAGCACCCTTCTGAGCCGACATAAAACCATCCAAATTTCTTGTGGAACTTCTTGTTTAGGTCTTCTACAAGATTTGCCAAATTGAAACAACCTCCAAGAAGCATTCAGGTTGTGGTAAAGCTGCCTTTCCTGGCTGGAAAATCATTTGAGGGGAGAATTTCTCACTGGTTATGGTCCATATTCAGTGTTACCTTGTTACCTTGTCCTGCCATATCTGGGTAGTACAGCAGGGAAAAGTTAGCATCACAAGGGATGACAAATTTTATTAACAAGAAAAAAAGCTTAGAGGGTAACGTGGGTTACATCTGCTTCATCTGCTCATTTCCTCTTTTTTTTTTTTTTTAAAGAAAAGGAAACAAAATAAGAGTTAGTTTCTGCACTTGGCAGTCTTCTGTCCCCTGAAAGCTAAAGGGCTCATTTCAACCTCTGGGGGAAAAAGTGGGGTTGACCAAGATGTGTTTGGGTAATACAATCAGATTCTACAGTAATAAAATTTGTGGGGAAAATTATCCACCAGCTTTGAGAATTCCAGCAGTGCTCAAAGCTGTAAATGTTTGGCAACACAAGGCATTCAAGAAACCTTAATGGGTGATGTTGGGTTTAGTTCTTTGAAACCTTTTCTTCTCACTCCCCTTTGTGTTTTGTTTTTTGGTTTTTTTTTTAAATACTTTATTCTTATGAGCAGAAGTGGTTAACTCAGGAGTTTATGAAACAAGAAACTTGGCTTCCACTCCTGGCTCTTGCATTCGTTTTCTGCCTACTCTTGGAAAAACTCACTTAAAACTAGATCTATAGGCAGGCTTGGGTTGTTCCAGGCATCAGACAC
This sequence comes from Scolopax mira, assembly GCA_004320125.1. NCBI lineage: Eukaryota > Metazoa > Chordata > Aves > Charadriiformes > Scolopacidae > Scolopax > Scolopax mira. The sequence goes on along the minus strand of BJBW01007004.1, from coordinate 16,527 downwards.
TCAGGATCTCTAAAGCAGATTAGATGAGTGAACAGGATTACCCAAAGACAGAAAGCAGAACTTTTAAAAATACCCGCACCAACCTGTAGAAAATAGGAAGATGGGTAAGACTCAAGGTTTCTAGATAGTCCTGGGTGAAGGGAGACATAGCTATCTGGGAACCTCTAGTTGGGATTTTTGACTCTAAATCTTTTTCTAGATTAGGTACCTAAATCACATTAGCTCAATTTTATGGAAAACAGCAGAAGATGCATTGTTCTCTGGCAGTGAAAGAGGAAAGTGGGGAGCTATCATCTCAAATATCCCCTACACTTGTTTGCGGCAGGAACTTTAAGCCATGTCTTGACTTTTGGGGCAACTTTTTGGGTACCTCCCTGGTGGGGTAGACAAACTAACCGGAGAGCAGTCAAGTTCAGTCACTGGGCTATGGAATGCAATGGGACATGTATGGCAACAGCAGAAAGTTTCATTGCCACCTCTGGTTGGTACAAAGCCAAATATAATAACTGTGCTCAAAGAACAACATGCACTGAAGTAGATCCTAAAGGAAGGACCATGGAGCAAATGAGCAGTCCAAGAGCTCTGCTTTGGCTCTGATGTGACACAGGCGCCTGAGCAGGGGTGACAGTTTCAAGGCTGGTGTAATTTCTCTGGTGGAGACTCAAGGCCCATGGGGCTTTGCCAGCAGTAATGTGAATGTGCATAGCCCTCAGCCACAGGAATTTGAAGGATCTCTGTAAAATCCCATGTTGGAAGGAGCACTTAGGTTCATTTGTAGCTTTAGCTCAGAAGCCTGCCTCTGTGATCTGTCTGCACCCATGAGTGCTGGACTTCTTTATGAAAGATGTGAATAATCATACAATCCAGTCGTGTTGAAGAGGTGAGCTGGAGTCAGCCAATTGTGTAGCATGTGTATGTTTAAATATTTCATTAGAAGTGTGTTTTGGAAAGCCAAAAAAGAGCAGCACAATTTTAATAAATAATCCTATCAAATGTTTACGATGCCAAAGCCATAAAATAAATCAATATGTTTAGATCTGAGTATGATAAATATTCCCTAGAACAAATGATTTGAAAATAATTTCCTCATTCACTTACCTGCCAATTTTTCTGTACAAAAGCCTTTGTTTCTCCAGCTACTCCTGATAACATCACGGCCACCTGAATCAGCTCCTGGAGCAAACCTCAAAAGCAATCCAAAACTCATGAATCACAGAGGCATGCATGTGCAATGAGAACGGGACCTCCTAAAAACACTGACTGGTAAAAACTATTACTGTTCATAACAAGTTAGGGAACAGGGACAGGCATGTAGTCCACAGGTTGGGTCATGAGCACAAAATCTTGTTGACAAGCAGTTCACAAGTTTCTTTATTCTGCTTGATCCTCCTACAATATGACAAGGATAGAAAAAAAATGGAAGAAGCAAGGATTTCCTAGTACTCAGGAAAATAATCAAAAGGCGTCTATCAAAATAAAATGATGTTTTACCTCAACAATAAGGGCTAGGCATGGGGCTTGGTGTTTGCTTTACCACTTTCTTAGGTGCTTAGCTTTTGTTTCTGGGTACAGATCCATGGCTACTTGGCATCAAGTAGCCAAACTGCCCCAAGGTCAACCCTGGATGCACTTCCATCTCTCTGAGGCTTCTGAGCAGCTGTGGGGATCCATGAGAAGACACCAACTGCAAACCTCCATTTTCTGAGGAAACTTATAATTGTATTTTTGGAATCTACACCCCAATCCTCCCACATGATATCAATGTCAGGGGTTCTTCCAGTAATTCTTGTCATATGGTCTTTGATTGCTTGGACAAGAGAGCTGCTCCTTCTTGTCTGAAAGCAACTGTCCAGTTGCTAGACTAGAATGACTCCTACTTCTCAAGGATGAGAAGCAGTTGGCATCTACCTCCTAAATCTACAATGGCTTTTTTGTTGTTTTAAAAACATCCGAAAGGCAGATATTTTGCTCATTGTATATTTTAGCTACTGGCAAATGTTTCTAGCCTTGCTAGAGAGCTGATTATATCCCTCCCAAGCTTCCACTTTGAATGAAAAAAGTCTTAGTAACAGTTGCTAGCAAAAACATTCTGGAATGGATTTGTTGATAGAAGATGACTGCTGTGCTTTGAGAAGGAAAATTAAACTGAAGAACAAGTATATTTAAGGATAATTGCTTTAAAAACAGAACACATGCTATATTATAATCTGCAGTTCACTGGAAAATGGAATAATCCAGAAGGCTGAATTCAGTACAGTGCACTAGAAGAGTTATGTTAACTTGGAATGAGTTCTGCTTACAGCTTCATATCAGAATATGTGTAAAATTCCTCAGCACCACTGGAGAACAACTCAGCTTGGATTCTGACAGAACAATGCAGTAAGATTCAGATGAGATTTTCAGGAAGGTCATTTTGCAGATCAAGATAATCTTATTGAAAACTGTTTTTAAAACAGGATCCCATTCCCTTTGGTGACTGGGCGACGGGGTCCATCTGTGCTCCAGACTTGCTGTGTAATGACCTTCTCTCTGGTGCTACATAGCACCTTCTCATCGGGTTCTGTTAAACATGACAGACTATTAGCATGTTGTAATAAATGCTAATAGCAATTCTTCCCTGGTGAAGTTTTTTGGTTTCCATCTGATAGAAGGTCATCTTGGAGCCACTACAAATTCTCTTCAATTCACTAAAAGGTGATGATACCAGCACCTGACTTTCATTTTGGAAAACTGATGCTTTCACAGTTCGTGTATGAAATAGGGTCAGACACAGAGAAGTCCATTTGTCTGGTGGGCCTGAACCCTGAAGACCTGAATAATAGCTCAGACATGAGCCTAAATATTATTCCAAACTCCCAAATGATCATTGATCGCATAGCTCACTATTTATTTTGGCAAAAAAAAATCAATAAAAAATATCAACCACTCAACGTTTTTTTGATTGCCTTTTCTACTTACTTTTTTTACCCTTTCCTCTTACTTTGTCTTCTGCATCATATGCTTATTGTTGAGAATGAGGCCACCTCACAAGAATTATATTTAGAGCAACTGTTCTAATCAGTGCTGTTGTAGGTCAAAGTGAGCACTTTCTAAACAGTAAAACCAAACGTGAGGCATGACAGCAACAGCAAATCCCATTATAGACCAGAGCAGAGTGCTGGAGACACCGGCAGGTAAATGGGCCTGTGTTGGTCAGACTTTGCCACACTGCAGTCTTACTGTGTTAAAAAGTAAGCTTTTTTCAATGAAATGTCAAAAGATACCAAACCATGAGCAACACCAGCCTCCTTGTAGCTCTGAAGGAAGGAAATAATCCATCTCAAGATGCGTTGAGCCTGTTTCTGTATAATAATCTATGTCAAGCTTCTTTGGAGCTTGTAAACCAAGCAAGAATAATAAACATGTGAAAGCTGAAAGGGGTTGGAAGGAGCCTGGTGTATATAACAGGAATTCAGCTTTGCTGCCACCTGGATTTCAGCAGGCCTTCCCATGACAGATTTACACTAATCTCTTCTCAGTTCAGCAAAGTTTAATCAATTTTCCAAACTTCTTAAAGATCCAATTTTTGAAAGAAGTTTCCATACAACTTAATACACACCCCCATGATCCCACAAAAAGCTGCAATTTTTTAATTATTTTTTTTTTCCCATACATGAAAGCATCCTGAGCAAATCAAGATACTCTATCAAATCAGTGCGCCAGTTCTCTCAGGCACATCTCTTACTGAAGCTTAGGGACAGTGCTGCTGAGTTGGTATGAGATGAGCTATGCTGCTTTGGGACCACAGTGGCTGAGGGACAGTGCTGAGGCATACCCCTTGGATATATCTGCTTCACAGCTTTCTCCAGTGTTAGGTGAAGATGTGAGCTGTTCATTCATATGGGCCAAAATGCCACCAACATTTTGTACACACTCAGAGACGGTTCATTCGAGAAGCTAAGGTGTTCGTTATGAATAGTAGCTATGTTCTGATGGTCTGCTAAGTGGTGTTCAAGGTAATGAGGAAATACAGGAGCTGAAATGCTTAGACATACATTAACACATTAATTAAACCCTTTCAATGTAAACCTGGGAAGCTGTCTTGGCTGTACGTATTAGCACCGTTTTAGAGTGATGGGTAAACTGAGGCACAGCAGTGACTTGTCTTGCTGGTGCCACTCAGGAGGCACAGTTGAACGTTCCTACAAGCAGGGAAGATATATATTGTCAGCAGTAAATATCCCAAGAGTGATGAGATTAATAATGTCAGACGTCTCTTACACTCCCTGTGTATAGAACCACTGTCCGGTAAAACCAAGGATTATTTTGATAAGCAGCTGGTCTCAGGCAATATTAGTTTGTGGGAAAGTTTCTTGGTTGTAGCAAGTCTTCTCTACAAGGCTCATTAAATTGCATTTTGCTCCATTTACTGCACGTGGCCAGTTTCCCTCATATGGATTGACTGTTTATGCTCCTTTCTCAGCTGTGTTTATTGGTAAAGTTTCATAGCCTTAATCACAAATGCATAACAGCCCTAACCAATGTAGAGCATCCACCATTTCTAATAACATATGGTCTGACCACTTAATAGTTTAGATGCCATGGTTCATTAATTCTCCACAGAAGTAATAACTATTTGGTATTGTCCTATATTTTAAGCCAATTTATTGTTCCAAAGGGATAAAAGAAAAAGAGGACCTGTTATAATCTGAGTTTAAACAGTCTCTTGCTTAGTTTTTCCAGAGCCGTGCTGCTGTGTGACAACAAAATCAAAGCCACAGGCCTTTTGTCTTGGTTAAATAAATGTCACTCCCAATTGACTAAAAGCCTTCAGAGGCAAAACTCTGGCTCATCTATAAGGTTATTCTGATGCGCTGCTTTCCCTCACCCTATTTTGGAGAACACCCATCCTTAGCATGAGGACATGAGAAAGAAAGAATGGTAAATTTAACAAGTAAATTTAGAAAAAATTAGTGGCTGCACCACACCAAAAGCCTGGGAAACTCCCACTGCTGGAAATCAGAAACTCAGAAGGGTTGAACCTGAACTCATGAGCCTCACCAGACCCCTAGCAATATGGAAGATAAGTTTCTAACGAAGAGGAGCACAGCATTTTTTCCTCAATTCTTTATGGTGTTAATGCCTGGATAATTTTATGGCTAATAGCACAGTATACTAGCATCCTAATCGAGTTCCATCAAGGAATCAGTTGATTTTGGCAAGTTTGTGGAGGTATTACATGGCATCATAATTATTGTACAACCAACAAGGTATAAGAGGAAGAATTATATCTTCCTCTGAACTTGTACCACCACTTGAGGAACTAAACAGCCAACTTGATCAACTGACAGTGGGATTCTCCAGATTGTTCACTACTTTGGGCCATTTGATTGGTTTATTATTGACTTTCTGAGGCTCCTTGAGTTCCTTTTCATCCTCTCAAGACACCTCCTACCGCAAACCCAGCAGCACAGTCTCATTTGCAAATGTTTTCATGTGGGGAAGTTGATTCAGTCACAGATCAAGAGGATGAGATGTTATGTGGGCTGTGGACCAGGCTTTCAGGTCAGTCCACAAGATATTCTGGACTGCTCCCAACTTAGCCTTAAAGAGAGAGAATACTCTTGCTTGGGTTTTCTAAATTAATCCCTGAAATGTAAGGTACCAGTAGAAGTATGGTGATGGAGAATGACATCTAGTGACTCCAGTCCACTAGAATCTTTAATTGACTCCAGTTTGTAGTGGTTTTGTGCTAGGTTTTGTTTTTTAAATACCCACTGGTGTCAGCAGCGATGAGAGCTCTGGTATTTAACCAAGTTACTCATAACCACCGGAATTTGTAGATCTGATCAGGGTAAGGTTAGCTAGGCAGGGAGCTAAAGGGTGGTAGCAGGTTCACAATGATGCTTAGGCCTTTGTTACCCCCCACGTATTCCTTCAAGTCATTTGTCACAATAGTTAGGGAGAGGCAATGGCCAGGACTGTTGACTGTAGATCTCCCAGTTATGGAGTTGTGGTCTTTACCATTACCGGTTTGTAATTACTTTTTTGTTTTCCTTAACTTGTGAGAAAAGAACTAGTGAAATTGAAGCTTATTTACTCTTCAGCCTTCTACTGTCATTGCTGACCAGAATGAAAATCACCTAAATGACAGCAGATCAGAACTGAAAATAATAACAGGCAAGGAGAGTAAATTTTTACTTCAAAACCTGTTGTTCAGACCTAATTGATATTTCTGAATAAGTCATTTCTCTATCTTGGCATCTGTTAACAGCTTTTGGCTGAAAGTCTACTTTGTTCACTTAATTTCTCTAAAGCTCTGTTCCATTTGGCTAGAAAAGGCTATTTTTCTTTCCTTGAGAGGTATGAATCAGATGAGATGTTTGTGGCTGTGTCTATGCTGCAGGATTTGAGTGAGTGCCCTAGCCCCATCCGAACTCTTTATCTGCACAATATCCCTCATCAGAACAAGACACCAAATCCTCTCATTTTCCCCTCTCATATAGAGGTTGCACTAGAGAGGGAACCTGGGCAAATGACCAAGGGCCACAAGACAACACATCCAAACCCTGAGCCCACTGTGCCCCATTTCTCCTACTAAATAAGGTGGATGGAAATATCCCCTGAACGTGAACAGATATGGTGTGACCTTCATGTAGCATGATCTCTTAATCTTCAGAACAGGATGGCTGGGTGCAATCTGCCCGTAGGGCATGAGGCCTGCAAGATCCTAGTTCCCAAGCCACGCAGGGATGCTGTTTGGATACTGTGAATTGGCCCCAACCAAAAGCACGGCAGGGTGGGTTCCAGTAGTGCAATGACAGATGTGATTGCATTTCCAGGTGATGTTTAGCTGGCTAGTCAAATGCACTCTTGGGGTACCAGGCTGTGCAGTCTGTGGAGGGGATACCTCCACCCTATATTCTCCATATTGCTCTGAGAGTGAATAAAAATCAAAGCAAATCACTTCTGTGGAAAATTCTACTTTGAGAAAAAGGATTTTTCCAAAAAGTGATGAATTCCTTCTTAGTGCATCATTTACAGGAGCTCTGCTGGAGATGAAGCAGAGGCGACAACATGTGCTTGGTGCTTGAAAGTTGGATGCCTATGAAATATATTGGTTTCGGACTCCATAAACTAGAACATTCAAGATCACCCATGAAAACCCTAGCTACAGATGGCAGATGACAAGGCATGCCTCTGAACTTTCTGCAATTCTCAAATACAAAATGAGTGGCTAGCCTAGCGATCACACAATTAGCCAGTAATATATAACAGGTAAAGGAGGTATTCCACATAGAAAGGGACAGAAAAATTATTATTTTATAACAGAACTCTAAGGCAAGTGAAAAAAGTTAAGATTAAAGCTCTGAGAAAATAGACATATTTGTGTAGCTATATGTGTATCACTCTAGAACTTGCTGATACCCAAAATACACTAGCTATAGTGTATCACTCTAGGACTTGCTGATACCCAAAATGTATGTTTCCAAATACTAAGGTACTTTGATTTGGTTTATGGTTCTTTCTCAACTGGTACATAGGGAAACATACTGCAGAAATGGTTACCTTTCTACCCTAAATCACTGATTTATGCCCATAGTTTTAAGGTAGTGGACATATATTATGAATCTCAATAAAATCTGAGCCATCTTCTTGGCTACTGAGAAGAAGTGTGTGTTGCTCATTCACATAAACGTTCAAGTCTTTAAAAATATCTCTCTGACCTTCTTCAACTCTGCCTCAATGATTTCCTGTGGCAGGGAATTCCTTAGGGTGATTATATGCTTTAAACAGAAGTATTTCCTTGCATCCACTTTAACTTTCTTGCCTGTGAAATCGACCCAACAACCCCCTTTGGTTCTTGCTTTATGGGGTTGGATACAGAGAAACTTCCGGATGGTTTTTCTACAAACCAGTCATTATTTTGTATTCCAGCATTATTTGTATATAAATATATATTCGAAAAAGACACACACAACAACAACCCACTTATGTAAACAGGAAAAATCTAAAAGTTTTTCCAGAATCTTTAGTCATGCAAGAAAGAAAGAAAACTCAAGAAAATGACCTTGAAAAGTTAGCCGCTCCCAGTCTATACAGCAAATGGAAAAACCAAGATGGCCTTCCCTTCTTTTTTCTTTCCTTCAGACTAAAAATATATTTGTCTGGGCACCCATCTTTTGCACTAAGAGAACTGGCCCTCCCATCCTTCTTGTCTGCTCTGGGTCTCTGCCAGCACCTGCCACCATCAGCAGTAAGGTTGCCGTTGGAGTTACAGACTCAAGGACCAGCTCTCTGTGATGCCCTCTGTCCTTGTAGTGGGGACACACATGTCAGGAGGAAGGTTGACTTACCAGAACCAACCCCAGGGTGGGGAAAATGACTGGAGCTGGAGGACACCAAGACCTGCAGCTTCTTGTTGATTCTGGGTAGCTTTTCCATCCCAGCGCTATTCCTGCTTCCATTTACTTCCACCACTTACTTATGGTTTAAAATGGTAGACTTCAGGCCATATTTTCTGGTCAAGACGGGCAACCAAGTTAATAAATTTGCTCAAGATTATTGCAGTCTCAGAGCAGAGTCACAGACAGAGCTGAGGACCTCCACCTCTCAGTCAGCTTTGTAATCTTGGTAACTAATTGCCTGGGTGACGAATTTACTTCTACAGGTATTGTAGAAGTCAGTAGATGCATGTAGGAGGGTGGAATGGATGAGAGATAGGTCAGGAGATAGGCGGGAGACAACCTGTGCAAAATTAATCCTGCTTAAGTTTTAGTAAATCTTGTCTTGTGGCTTTTGCCTAGACCATAGGGTCTCCTTGAAGGAAATAGTGGAATCCACTGAGGAAATAGAAATTATGAAGCAGGAACATCTGACTTCCTCATCCAGAAACATAAAATCACATCGTTCCATGGGGCCACTCCAGAAGTTATGCTGGAGAGGACTGTCCTATTGTGCCAAACACAAACAGTAAACACACATTTATATAATTAGAATGAGCTTTTATGTTGCCTGTTTTTCAGTAAAGGACTTCTATCTCCCAAGCCACCTTTCTTGAAGAAAACTGTCAATCATCCCAAATCAGGGTTCTCAAAAGGCTTAACAACTGTGAAATCTTTCTTTACAATCTTTTCCAAGCTAGTCCTAAAGGTTTTGTGCTTGAAAAACAGAGCCTTTACAGAAAAATTAATATTTTTAGCCTTATTCAGTAGCTCAGCTGAACAAGTACCCATTGGTTCTCTGAAGACCTCAGAGCTTTAGGATCAGCCTAGTGTCAACCCTTGGGATGCACGAGCTTCCCAAAGGCCACCATACCATATTTGCCATCAGTGTATATGTGTTTAATCAGGCTCTTGACAGGTAAGGACTGTGAAAAGAGGACAGTTTGTTCTCCCAAGCTGTTCACTCTCTAAGCCCCCTGTTTATTTTGGAAGTGAATGAATAACATTGTGCTGGGAAAGGAAATTAAAAAAGCAGGGTTGTAATTTACAGTAGAGAAAAGAACAGATTTAAGGGCCTTTTTTTTTTTTTTTTTGTATTTTTTCACCCTCCTTCTCCCTCCTCCTTTCCCCCTCTTTTCACTGCTCTGATTCCAAACATCCAAACGTGCTACAGCTGAAAAAGAGGACCTCAAGCCTTCCTCACTGCTGGCAACAACAAGTGAGTTACAATTGCCAGTCTCTGTATTCTTGCCAAGAGAACAAACTGCTTCAAGGCAAAAGAAAAAAAAAAAAAAGAGGTTTATCAAAACCAAATGCCACTGGAAATCCTTACGCTGCAGAGCCCAATTCAAGATGTACGTTGAAACCTATCCCCCGCCATTTAAGGAAAAAGAAGAAAATGGATTCTTTAATAGAATATTTAAAATATAACAATTGCTTTGGAGTGAGGAATTCTACTCTCTCTGGTTCTTATAAAAGCTCTAATTTTTTTTTTCTTCATCTCTAAGTAAACTCCCAGCAGTTTTCTTTGAAAGTGGATCCTAGGCAGGCACCTCTTTTCCAAAGCGCTCAACATTGTTCTAATGAGATGTGATAGGTGGTTTGGAGTAGGAGCTGGTCCAAGCAGCGGAGGTATCGCTTTATTGTGTGTTTGTTTTTCTTTTAAAATTCAGCGATCTGGCTACTCTTCATTTTCACTTTAATGCTTCTTATTATTTTGTTTCTAACCTGTCCCCTGGATCCAAATCAGATCCAGCCTCCTTCCCCCTTCCAGGCATTCACTGCTGAATGGAAAATGGGGAAATTCAAGGCTTTTATTTTTAGAGTAGTCACAGTTTTGAAGGCCAGAGGGAATGAACTATTTGGACCATCCAGTTGTATTGTTGGACACCACAGACCATAGAATTTCACACAGTGATTTTTGCATTTTGTGCAGGAGCTGGACAACGCTTTCTGAGGAACCACCCAAGCATCAAGTCCTGCAGGAGTCACTACAACCTTGGTCTTATAGACCTAATGGGTATGTCTCACCCCTGCAAATCGTGCCAGTTTTTTTCCTGGAACATTTGCAATTCCCAGATCAACATATTCAACCTTGGAGTAACTTTAGAAGATACTTTGTCATGTGCTGTCTTTGACCCAAGCTGTACCTGCAGGCCCTGGTTAGGGCTCTGGCTCCTAAGTTTCATCTGAACAAAAGTGCTGGCCTGCTAACTTAAGCATCCACAGTCATCTGAGAGAAAAGCGGCATTGACTCAGGGTGACATCGTGACCATCAGCAAATGCTGCCTTTGAGCTGAGACCAGAGCCTGCAGCCAAACCAACAAACAGAAATATGACAAAATATTGGGCAGAGGGAGAAACTACACAGTCAGGTTCTAATTTCATCTGAGAGATGGGGAAATTCCTGGTGTCTGTCTATGTGAAAGCCTTTCCCACCTTACTGCTGCCCATAGGGAGGAGTATGCAATACAGGCTCAGCCAACAGACAGTGCTGTCAGCCATCAGGCCAAAGCCCAGACCTGATGTTGCTCAGCACCACCACTGAGAAGAGGTAGCTAAAAGAGGCAACTTCCTTGAAGTTCACCAGATGTACAAGGCAGCAACAGTCCCATTAATGGAAATATAGATGCAAGGCCATCTCCCACACAATATTTTCCTACTTATTGCTGGAAAACATCCCTTGGGGTTTTTTGTTGATTGCACCCAGGGAAGAATCACTTATTCACTGCTTCAAATGACCTCCACTATGCATGTGGTCTCTTCCAGTGTGCAACCATACTTGCTCTTCTATTATCTTGTTGAAGTTGAATCATCTGTTTCAAAACCTCTTTGCTTGGTCCTTTAGCCTTTTTTACACCAACCCTTCAGCATAGGAGTGTGTCTTTCCAGAGATACCTCTGCATATCTTTACCTCTCCAAACTGCAACACACCAGAACTATTGCAATGTTTTCCTCCCATCACCCAACCACATACCTGTGATGAAGAAAAGTGGTTCAGACCCAGAGAGGAGAGTGCCAGAGGAAATAAAAGGTTCTTGATGTATTCTTGGGGCCTTATAGGTTGACTGACTTCCAAGTTCTGTTCCCTCCAGTAAAGTTCTTCTGTAATTGTTACCCTGATATTTATATTTTCACTTATTAAATCTGTGCCATGTAATAAAATGTGCTATAAATTAAAGGCAGAATAGGAGCTTTTTCGTCTGCTCTCTGCTCTGTGTCAGCCCCAGGATGCTGCATTATGGAGCCTTTTCTGGTTCACCAAGCCTCCTACTCCATTATGTCAAAAGAGAAACCAGTCAAATATTATCTTGTTATAACTGTTAATGTTTGATTTTTTATGTATATATTTTTAAATTATTTTTTTTTTACGCACAGTGCTCTGAAATTGAAATTGGAGCTGCAGCACATTAGCAGCTGTTAACACATCTCTGTTAGCCTGTCCACCAGCTATGGAGCACAGATCCCTTCTGCTTGGCAGTTGAGCCGCCAAGCTCTGTTTCAAATGACAGCAGAGCTCAGCTTCAAAGCCTGCATCCAGAGCAAAGCTTCCTCGGCATCAAAGGTGTGGACAGGCCCTTACCACGATGCACATCAGTCTCGACATCCAGATCCCAGTGAGGCTTTCCTAGGAGCTAATTGGGATTTGCATGAAAGCAAGAAATCAAGCAAAAGGCTTGCCGGGATTTAGATGCTGGATTTGAGCTCCACATTATCGGTTGATTAAGCACAGATTTCCTGATTAATTTTTCCCCTAGATTTATGGAAATAATAGACCAACACAAACACTGCCCTGAAGAGCAAGATTATCTCATGTGGAGGTGGTGTAGAAGGGTGGATGGGTGGTGTAGAAAGGTGGCACCTCAGGATGATGTCTGTCTCTTCAACTTTTCACACCTGCAGCAGCACTGTGTATTTTCAGGAACAGGCACACGGAATAAAATCATTGATACCTGAGTGACCCTGTGTCACCACTAAAAAAGGTGAAAGTTCGTACAATAGAAATAAATATTAGGATATCTTTGGTGATATCTCAATTAAGATTTTTTTATATGCTTAAGCTATACACCCAGCATGGATCCAAATTAGATCTGAGCTTTAATCAGACTATGAAAGTCCTAAATCCATGCTGCAATAGCTCCCTACCCAGATTGTGAAACCCTTGAGCCCTTGGAGCAGAGCTCAGCAGGGTAATTTGCCTTGTTTCTTGTTTTTAGTTTATAGAGGAGGTGCAATACAAGCTTAGGAAGCTAATAATTTCTTGACTGCTGGCCCTCACCTGATATCAAAGTCCAGGCGTGATGGGGAGAGAGGTGGTTTTCTCTCCACTTTGATCTCTTCCCAGAGTCCAACTTAAGGTGATAGTGACACTAAGACCTAGAAATAGAGGGAATGAGGATGAGGACTTCTCCCTTCCCACTCCTCATTTCTCATATCTCTGAGCTCTCTTCCAGCAGCATGGCTGATAACAGAAGCTAAGGCTATGAGGAGGTACCCACCATAAGCTGTGGGTCTGAGCTGGGCAGCTGGAACCTCTGTCTCACTGCAGAGGAAAGATCAGTAAATTCATTGATAGCTTAATAGCCTCATAGTGGCGTTTACTGTATAAAGAAGATATGTCCATTCTGCATCGCCTCTGAAGAGGCAGCAATCCATACCTGAGAAGTGGCAGCTTTTTTCATTGTTGTAATTGCTTAGCAAGTGAATATCTGAATCGACCCTCAGAATGAGTACAGCTATCTAAAGGACAGTGTAGTTCTTCTCTTTCTTCAGGCATCAGTTGGTAATTTATACAAGTGGCCCATGATCCTCTTTTCCTCCTTTCATATTTTCAAAGACCTAACAGGACAATTTGGTCTGCAAACATATGGAAAAGAGTCCAAGCTTTGAATCTGAGTAAATTTAACCCAGGGATGAAGCTCCTAAAATGTGACAAGTTTTTCAATGCGAAACCAGCATTGAAAAGTCTTTTCATAAAGAGATTCCTAAGCTCTAAGTATGTCATCTTTCATCATTACTTTGAGAATACTAATGAATTTCTATCTCAGAAAGGGCAAAACCACATCACTTGTGATGTCTTGGTTACAATCGTAAGGCAAGGCCGGGAGGTACAAAGCAATGTCGTTAAGAGGGAATGGGGGAAGAATCATCAATATCAGCAGATGCTGTGCACAGCCTATGTCCGGGTGACATGGTGGCCATTCTTGCAGCCCTGCCACCTTATGGCGCAGAGGTCAGATACTGCACCAAAACAGGGCAAAGGAGTCCCTAAGGCAGACAGAATATAGTGGTGATCACTCAGAGGGAGTAAATTTGTTTCATAAGTATCACTTCATGAGACCAAGCAGAGACACAGATTTTGCTCATGGTTTTGATTATCTTGGAGAAAAAAAAAAAAAAAAGATATTTTCTGTGGCAAAGGCAACAAATTTGTGAAAGCAAGGTTCAAACAAAGAAGCATTTGTACTCAGTGAAGGAATCCCATCCACCATGGACCTTTGATAGGGCCACAGCATTTTAAATTGTTGATGTTAGAAGTGATACATGGGTGAAAATCAGTGTTTTGGTGATACCACTAACAGTGGGGCATTTGATTCTGATCTGAAAAGCCATATAGCAGAAGCAGAGTCTCAAGGCCATGTGTTCACTCAGTTACAATCACCTATCAAGTGTATGCATGTTATGCAGGATGATTTTTTTCTTTTCCATTCCTGCAAACATAGCCTCAGATCTGAGATGTAAGAGGTTGTCTCTTTTCCTGTAGCATTACTTTCAATGGGGATCTTATAGAAAAAATGATACACTTAGTTTCTGTGTACCTTACAGCCACTGAATGAGATATTCAGGGATATGTGTCCAACTCTGGTGGATTTGATTAGAAACAACTGAAGGGAAAATAAATAATTTTATTGACTGCATAGGGAGCAAGAAGCGGCTGACTCGGTCTTAACTACACTTGTTCTGCAAGCCTGGGAAGACAGAAAGCCAGTGGCTCTGAATGTGTACAAGAGTAGGCAGAAAAGCTAAGAAAATGCCATTTCCTGTTAGCTTTTCAGGGTCAGAATCACAGAATAGAACAAAAATAGCTATCTCTGAATCAGCAGAAAGAATGTAATTGTAGCTTCAAATGAATCTGAGCAAGGGGGTGCTGTGAATCCAGGATGTAAAACATAGAGGAAGAACAGGTTATACAAGAATTTACACTAAGTTTAATGGACATTACTACAGCATCAGAGCTCTGCATCTTCCAGTTCCCCACTAACACCCAGTAATCAGGAATACATGGCATTAAATTTGTGAAAGAAATTCAGCAGGTGCTCTTGTAATCAGTGTTCCTATATTTACACACAGCAGAAGTGTAGTGTTTCCAGGTAAAGCTTAATATCTGCAAGAACAAGAGAAAAAGCTGAGCAAAGTGAGGCAATTAGAGACAATAGAAAAGCAGCAGGGAAGCTAAAAACTTTTCTTCTGTTCTTTTTGGTGCATTATTCTTTAACCGTAAAACATAACAGGGAAATTCCTGCTCTCAGAGAATTTTTATGGAGAAATCTGAATGTGGTCCTGAAAGAAACTTCAAGTTTCCCAAAAAAAAAAAAAAAATTAAAAAATTATGGAGAAATCCGAGAAGCTCAAGTGCAGTAAACCAACAGGAGCTGACGATCTTCACCCAAGGGTATGGAAGGAAATGAAGTGTGAAATAGCAGAGATCTGAGTTTATGCAATAAGGGACCATTCCAAGAGCCGCTGAAATCAGTGGAAAGACTGTCCATACTCCTCTGAAAACTGGATCAGATCTTCCCAAATTAATTCAGGAAAACAATGAGTACTCGCAGGAAGGTGTTCATCATCCTTTCAGGACAGAGGTGGGAAGCACAGTGGCATGGGTGGGGGGGGCTGTATCACTAGGATCAGCCAGATCAGGAGCAACTCTCTGTTGGTATGGAAAGCTCTCTTTCATTACAGTGCTCCATCTCGGCCAGTGCAATGTAGCTCTGTGGGAGCTGGCCCCGTAATATTGGGAATGACATGTGACCCTGTGAGCAGCAAGCCAAATCCTGCCACCCACACGGCGTGGTAAACGCTCTCAGGATCTGGCCCATCTCAGTGGCACCACTGTGTTTGCATGACTGCAGGCGCTTGCAACTCGGCTTAGTTCCCTGGCTTGCTAGATGCAGTACATCTGAAAGCTGCTCTTTCTTCCCCGAAATCACTGCTGGCAATCATTTGTCACAGCTAAGGACAACATCTCCCACTGCTTGGCGATAGGGCTTCTGCACAGACGATGCCTTATGGACAACTTCAAGTTTCCAAAACAGCATGAGTGCGGAGCACAGGCCAGGCTTCCCTTTTCAGACACTGAGAAGCAAACACTCACAGCTGCCAAGGATTTTACTTTATTGTCATTTAAGTTGGCTCCTTCTGCACAAGTTGCTGGCGGTCTCACAGTAGCAGGAGTTGAGTAATAATAGTATTTCCAGTATGCTCACCTCTAAGCAGTGCTTTAGAGGAGAGACTGCTGGGAGAACAGGATGAGGATGGTTTGTATTGGCTGTTCCTTCTCTCTTTCTCATCAGACTGTGATTCAAACTAGCATCAAACTACAAACTCCATCATTCACATCCCCCCTGCAGATTTTCCATGTTGGCTCCTCAGCAAGTGGGCTTAGACTACCATTCATCAGTCCTCAGAGGTGCTGAGAGGGTCCTCTCATCTTGGAAATTCTGAAACAAAGTCATCCACCAGCTTTTCAACAGTGCCATGGCTTTACTACATAGGGGCTGGGGATTTATATATTTTTCCCTGAGAAGATTTCTCCAGGAAGTTTGCAAAACCTAGACTCCACAGGCTTCACCCAGCTAAATACAAACACTCCCTCTTCCTGAAACTTTCCTCATACCCAGAGAAAAGCAAATCTCCCCCAGAGTCATCAATGCACCGTGTAAAACAACCTCTAAATATAATGTTAACATAGTCCCTGGCTTCAGAGATCCAGTGCTCTTCTTCATTTGCTTCTCTGAGAATGCAAGATCTTCCCCCATCCCCATTCCTCTTCCTTGACATTGGTCTCTATATTTCTGAAATACTCCTTTTTATCTAACTTAGA
>BJBW01007002.1:125162-198490 GCA_004320125.1 Scolopax mira | reverse complement strand
GTCTTATCACTGTGAGAGTGAACAGTTTCTGAACAATATGCTGTTAATTTCAGAGTTTAGTTAGTTAGAAGAGGCCCAGTTGGAAAAGTAAAATTACTGAATAGAAAATTAGTTCTGTTTTACCTCAAACCAGGACATAAGGCAATAACAGATGTCACCACTGTACAAATCTAGATACGCATGCACAAATATCATAAGATTTCTTAGGTCTTGCAAAAAGTTATCTGCTGACGAGAGGAAAAAAAGGTTTGCTCCTAATATTTTTCAACATTTAAACCCAACCCAAATCAACTTACTACCAGAACTAAACTGTAGCTCTCTACCATAGGGATTATCTGTAGCAAAAAAATTCAAAAAGGCCTTGACTTGCAAACATTTTGGGTGCATGGGGGGCGCGCACTGTGCAATGCAGTAGTGTACAGAGACCTGTGAGGCACCATGTGGACAGATCTGAACGGAATGCACCACAGCTGTCACCACAGGGTTTCATATCTCAGCTACTGCTGCTTCCGAAATTAAGCCTCACTTTTCTAGGTGATGTTCATCTGACTCTGCCAGACTGTTTGGTGCTCTGCTCTGCTCTACGTGGTTACAGCATCAGGCACACTCCTGTATCCTGAACTGCAACATAAGGGACTGCCTTGTGGTCCCGCAGTCCCAGAGCCCCGTTTCAGCTGGGTGGAGGAGAGATGGGACCAGACCTCTCGCTCTGTGGAGTTGCTCTGAGTCTCTCTGAATCTCACTTCTAGGGCACTCCTAAAGACCAATTTTTAGATTAGCTAGGGAAGAGATGCGACACTGAAAACAGCAGAGTTTGGGCTTTCTATTAACAACCCGCAAAAGCTGGCTGAGAGAAAGTGAACTTCCTCCCTGTACCTACGTTTCTTTGCAGGTCACCTTCCCCCCATGCATGCCTAGTCAAACTAATAAGGTCCTACAAAAAGCATCTGCTAACGAGACTGCCAGGTAGCTAGCTTCTTGTACATGGTGTGCTTAATTTATGCTCAGTAAGCAGTGCTGCTGAAATCATAGAGGGCAACTCAGTTTTTCAAGTAAAACATAGGGGCCTAAATAAGTAGGGCTTTAGCATTAACCCTTCAAAGAGGCCAGGTCCAAAACATATCGAGGTCAAAAGAAAGACTTCACAATTTAAACAGGCTTCGAGTGAGTCATCAAAAGTATTAGGCCATTTTAGCTACTGTCTCAGCACTCGTACGCTGGGGTGTGCACAGGAGTAATAATACCATAATATATATTTCAGCTATACTTGCATTGGCAACATATCTGTTTTGCAATAAAAGAACCTTCAACTTTGAAAAAAAAATAATAGTCAATAAGTCTAAATGTCTCCCCTCTGTTTAATAAATGGTAATTTATTTAACAGTAGTGAAATGCAGTTTGTACTATCAATCTTCATGTCTAATTAAGATCCGAAGACAATTTTTAACATCTTTCCTTACATTACTGAATTGCAATAGACCTGTTAGAAGAAAATTGAAAATGAAGTCTCCTTATTCAAGTGGGAGGGGGGCAAGGAATCCCAAAGTCATAACACAGAGGCCAACACAATACAGTTTGCAGGAAAGATGGTATTGTGTCCCATGTAAATGTCATAAGAGGATTTTCAAAAAGCACCTGTGCAATCTGAAGACTCTCTGCTTACCGTTGAAAAAAATCAGGGATATTTGCATTTGTACAGCAATTGGATTTGTGCTGAAAATCCTATCCTTCTCAGCCTGTGAGTTTCTTTGATAAGTCTGATTTTTTTTTTGCACTCCAGAAGTCCTGTCTTTCCTTTTACTATCATTAGCTAAAACCAATTCCTGCTGAGTAGTGTACTATTGCAGACTTCTGATCCATGAGCAGAATCAGCTCATGGATGTCTACAGCTATTTTCTTTTTTAATTCCATTTATCTTTTTGCTGAGCTGCTTCATGTTGCTATTGTTATTCCCTTCAACAATGGAGGCAGAACTCTCTGTATCAATGCATAATACGTTTGTTGCAATAATAAACAGTCTTTTCAAGACATCCCAGCTTCATTCAAATGAAAAGTACTCACTTTAGAAAGACAAAAGGTGACTATTACCTGACTTGAAAACAAAAAGATGAGAAACAAATTGCTTACACGGGATTTATGGGGTGTTTAAAAGGTAAAAATGTGGGAGAGAGCGATGCCATTTAAAATTTTACTGATTCTAAGTGACATATTAGACATTCAATTAAATTATGCATTTCTATGCAGGAAATATTTAAGATTAATAACACGATGAAGAAATAACTCTTGACACAGCAATAAAAGAAGTTTCCAATGCAAACCACTGAATAACATATAAACTGATTTCTTTTTAAAAAACAGGAGGAAGTATAACTACATAGCAAATATCATCCTGAAGTTTGCAGACAACTCTGACCCAGGATGATGATCTATGTTTACCAGGAAGGGAAGATGGACCACTCTGCTGCTGGGCAGTCTCCTCCCTGCCCTGGGAGATGTTTCTAAAGCAGCCAAGCCTGAGGCCCTGCGATACTCTCTGGGGATCCCAGCCAGGTTCACCATGCAACGGTGAGCAGCAGCCACAAAAGGAGTGCTTTTGGAAAAACAGATAATTCAGCTCAGGATTAATAACTACTGTGTAGCTTTGGAATTTATTCAACTAAATACAAGGCTGTCTGCCCTCAAGCCAGCTCTTAACAAGTTTTTGGCTTTTGGCCCATTTCCACTTCAAGGCTATTTTTAAGATGATTTATCTCTCCCTTAATGAGACAAGCCCATTTCCTCATGACAAAAACTTTCTTTACATGGCCAGTGGGAACCCTCCACATACTTTCTAGTGCTACAGAAACAGAGAATAATGGGATTTGGCAAATTAACACTGGCAAAGAAGGCAACATCCCCAAATTTGTCCTTATCTGGGATCACCAGATCTTTTAAAGAGGTATCTTTATTTAGCTCCAAGACAACAGATCCACTGTTGAGATAATCACAACTAGCACAAGCTGTTTTCTATTCTCTTCATAGGTCAGATGCTATGATGAAGTACGTTTCTATAGACAGACTGAAAGCAAAAGTTTAAGCCTGTTCTCTCCTACAGGTCACCTCTGGACCAGTCTAAGGGCTCTCTCTGCCCCAGACCATGGCCAGTCTCTGCCTGGCCAGCTGGATTAGAGAGGCTGTTTTTGTCCATGTAGACAAGCCTCAAATAATGACAGCAAACAAAACACCGGTGAGAGGCTGGATGTTCATATAAACTGTGAAGGCTCATAAATTGGTTAAATTGAACAGATTTTCTAGGGAATGCCAAATCATACATTCTGGAAATCCATCTTAACTTTCCTCTCCAAACTAGCAGGTTTTTGTTTACAAAGCCCTATTTAAACATTTATTTTGCTTTGCTCACAGATACATCTGCTTGGATGTAAATAAATTGTTTGTCTGGGGCACCCCCACCCCACCTCCAAAAGGGAAATGTGAGTTCAAAGGTTACATTTCACCCAAATTAAATGAAGAAAAATGAAAACAGTGTTTTATAGTGGAGAGTGTCCAGCAATTTTAACAAAACAACAATATGAGCACCGTTTATAAAGCAGAAAGTCTGCTACCGCTTTTTAGCACCATTTAGTGAACACCCACAAAGCACATGCCAAATATGCTGCAGTTGGAAAGAACCAGTAACAAAAGTATGAAATTTCACATCACTCATTCACATGTGAAAAAAACAGAGTCCAGAACTTATTCCAGGTCTTGGGCAGGGGGGTAGGAGGATATTCATCGCTTTGTCAGGTCATGCTGGACAGTCCTGGTTCTGTCAAATGAGCCAGGAGACACTCTTGTTCACAAGGCTGAGAGCTGAGTAAATGAGCCGTGTTCCTTAAAATTGGTGGTGCTGCCCTCATAGATGGTAAACAAGTTTAACAAATTTAAAGTAATTAATTTGTTCTGGCTTGTAAATGCCAAATGTAGACTTTCAGTCAGCTATGAATGTATAGCTTTTTTCACTTTCAGTGCAAATCTGTTGATAGCATCAATTTTACACCAATTGTCCAAATCACATTTGCAGATACTAGAAAAAAAAAAGGCACAAAAACCCCAAAATGTGGAACATGAAGGAAAACTATGAAGTGATTGTCATTTCCATTAACAAATTTTGAAACTGGACTGTAGGAGCCAGATAGAACTGGCTTTTAGCACACACAAATAAATAGTTCTGAGGTGGGTAAGTCGTGTATTAGACTGTTACCTGACAGCACAAGCTGTATTCCATTTGCAGTTTTCAGATAAAGACAGATAATAAGTGATATAACATTGTGTTCATGTGAACGTGAACCGATCTACTGTTCTGTGAGTAAAAATTAGGGCTCTAGATCAGGCAGCCTCAATAATTCTGAACAGTGTCTTTATCTTAAACTTTCAAGGTCTGAAGATACTCTTCAGCTATAGTCCTCCCAGAGAGATGGTGCAATATATGGAAATAATGTGCCCCTGTAGCATGAAGGTGTTTCAAAATAGGATTTGTAAACATTCTTAAGCTTTAAAAGTTTTGTCTGAATAAAATACACCAATATTTTCTGTAACAGTGTTGGCACCACCCACAAAGTACAAGAGATGCAGAAGAAGGAGGAACTTCTGCTGCTCTATGTGAAAGCATAATGGACCTCCAGTAAGTTAGCTTACAAAAAAATCTACCCAGAGGCTTAATTTATCTACAGGACGCAGTCTTCAGGCATGCTTCCCAACATCAACTATACATATCTCTGGGGTTTTTTTGAGAGTAAACTCATATACTTACAGGTTGGATAATTATTGGTTCATCTATAAGTAGTGATTAGGTTTGTAAATCTAACTTGCAACATCTAAATCACTAGGGTAAATGATTTGAAAAACAAGCAGACTATTAGTGCTCTAAACCACTGAGCTGACTGGCACATCCTGAAAGCATTTTACATAATGCTAATTATTTGAAAGCAGTCATTCCTACAAGAAGCTACCACTTGGCACAATGTTAAATCCTTCTGCTTAGCCTTGGGCCGTTAGCTGAGTAAGTGATCATTAATTCTTTGGAAATAACAAATACCTCCAAGATTGCCATTTTAATGTTGAAGGGAATCTATTTTGGTACAAGGAATGCAGAGAAATACAATGGTAGTTTTCTGTAGTCTATTAATATTTCTGATTATCTTGAACACATATTTAAATGTGGTAGATATGGCCAGGCTTGCAATATACCTACTCAAGCATCTGCTGTGGCTAAGACTCTCAACTTGGGTTCTCAAAATCTGCCTCAGATCCAATGTCTCAGAGCTCACCTGAAAAGATGCCATAAATTTCCACTATGTGTTCTTAAGTTGTGATGTTGGACCTTAAATCTTTGTTGTGCTAGCTATAGCCATTACTAGAAAAGCAAAGCCAAAACCTACCTGCTTCACAAGGCCACAAGAAGGACTAAAGCAGGAGGATCCTTCCTACAGAGCAGGCAGAGGTTGTACAGGAGGAATATGGCTCATGAAGGCTAGGGGTAGTTATATGCTCCACAGTGCATCATGCTAACCATTTGAAGAGAAGCACTTCCCCTTAGCTATCCACACATAAGAGTTTTCATGGTTTCAAGTAGCCAGACCTTACTTTTTGGGTGCCAGATGCTACTTTAACTTGTAGGCCTCACACAGGGCTAATGGCATGGCAGAGAGCATTGGAAAAGACTGCCTTGCTCTCAGTCCCTCGTTACAAACTAAGTCAGGATGTAGCCTTTCTTAATTTGAATGTAGTTCTTAAACATCTAAAAAATAAAAATCTCTTTCTGAATTAAATCAAACAAATCTCTAGCTTTCTCTAACTACTGGTACTGGTGACTTCCATAAATTTCACAATAAGATAAATACTTAAAGACACTACAATATGTCCAATCTGCAAGCATTTTGCACCTTATTAAAATGAGATCAAAGTGACACATCAGTAGTTTGCCTTTGTCTTTCCTCATTACAGCCAAAACTTTTTGTTAGTTGTCACATCAGCTTGCTGGAACATCAATGTTGTCAGTAGCTAATGGTTGATACAGTTGATTCCTTGAAAGTCGTTCAGCATTTGTCAGTCTCCTTTGTTCCTTCAGGCTAATAAAATATGGCAGCTCAGACACAGGCGTAATTATCCTGTGGAGTTGGCTTCACTTCTAAATTCACATAGTCTTTTTATGTCTTTTCCAAGAAGTCTTTGTCAGACTTTGTAGATGATTCAAAGACAGCTTGAGAAAGCTATCATCCCCTTTCCCAAGGAATTTCATCATCTGTATGATCAGGTTGTACCAAGTCAGAGATCTGGGCACAGGTTCTCAGCAGAAACCTCAGCTCTACCACACCTCCCCCTTGGCAGCAAGGGCACAGAAGTGGTGGAGCAGTTATGTCCTAGTTCCAATGAAATACTATGAACATGGGTCCAAGGGTTTCCTCATCTTATGGGCATCAAAAGTCAGTCCCAGTGAAGGAAACCACCATATCAGGGTGTGATCTTTTGCTACCTGGAGCTACTGCGGAGCTGCAGGTGATTTGCACCTGACTGAAACTGGAGCTCTTTTTTTCAGAGTGGCTTCATCTCACTAATGCTGACACCATCAATGCTACTCTGATCTTGAAATGCATTTAGCATAAAAAAGAAAGTTACCAGAGCCATGAAGCAATTGTTCCCTCCCCCAAAACAACTCCTTAGAGTTTGCAAAGGACTATTAGAAATTCAACACTTGTATGAAACCTGCAGCAATTTTCTATGAAAGCACAACAACTATTTTTACCAATGTCATAACCTATTCAAAATAATATGGATTACCACCAAATCCCTTTACAAGTCTGCTCTCTGAAGTGCCAAATCTCCAAGGAGACACACATACTATATTATCTACCACTTTCATGCAAAACACTAGAAAATAGATGCCAGAGAAGAGAACAGGAACTATGTAATTAACAGTCACTGTGAAGTAAATGGGAGAAGTAGTTAAATGAGGGGTGGCAGCTGGGCATAGTCAAAGTTTCCACTTCGTTTTGAAATAAAGAATGAGGTTTTTATTTATAGGACAAAATTCTGACTCATGATGTAATAACCTGAGGGTTGACCTTAGCCCCACTGATGTCAAAAGGACTTTTTTTTTTCAGTAAGTGGCTGAAGTAAAGAGGTTCCCAGTGAGAAATACATCATGTCTGAGCAGGCAAAGTACCTAGCAAATATCAAAAATTACTAACAGTTGGCAGACTCTTCCATATACCCACGTACACTGCACCCATCCACTCCCTGAACCTGTCTGCATTTTTTGGTATGCGCATAATCTTTGTATGCATAATTCTGTGGGATTCTGCCAGAAGTAATAGTGACAAAATCTGAATTACTACATGGCAAAGTAGAGAATTATGCTGTTCAAAAAAGAATGATGCAATCTAGGGTATCGCCAAATAACTAACACCCAAGAGTTGCCCTAGTAATACTGTATATTATCAAATCTACTAAGCAGAAGTAAAACTCCATGTGTTCAACACCTCCTTCCTATTTTTGTCCAGAAAAACAACTTTAAAATGTAGTTTACTCCAAATTATCATGGTACAAGAGATATCTCTCTTTCATGATCTGTCAGAGTGTAATACACATTACAAATGATATTGTGTCTGTTTGTAAAGGGCTTAAAAAAGAGTTAGTGGCTAAGATTATACTGAAGGATTCTAACTTCTGCCTTTATGGAGCATAACAAGGTTAGGCACCGTGGCATCTCAGCCAGTCAGAATTATGACAGCAACACAATGCATGGGATGACATCAAACAGGAAGATTTTCATATAGAATCAAACTGGGACAACTGAAACAAAAGCAAATAAAAAAATCCGTAAACACCTGCAGAAAAGCTGCCTAACAGTATTCTAAACTGCATGAACCAGATGTGACGAGATCTGATTTTTAAAGTATTTGCAGGAAAGACTTCTTCATTTAAAAACAATTAAAAGTCTTTGATGCAACAGCCTGTAATAATTCATATTAGGTGCAGAGGAGAATATCTGCTGTAAGTACAAGTATTAACTAGTCCAGAAGAAGTAGTACATATCTACTTTCCATATTTTCCAACCATTACCTGTAGCAAAGCTGTATTTTAGAAGACAATTATTTTTCTCATGCTGCTGCAGTATCAAACTCATTGATGCTGTGTTATGTAATGGGGGATTGAAAAAAACCAGAAGTCTGCATTTCAAAATACAGCTAATCTATTTAGCACCCATCATTTAAGAAGTAATAGTCCAATTCTCTAAATCCATGTCTCACAAGCATTTAAAGACTGTCAAGAAAATAAACCAAGTATCACTTTCTTCCACAAGGAGCTGTTCAAAGCACACTCAGAAGGAGAGGGGATTCAGAGCAGAGCACAATGATGTTTGCAAATTTGTCTCCTTTCTTCAGTATATTGATGTGCTGTGGCACAGATCACATGTCAATAGTTGTCCAAGGTTTTCTTTATAGCCAGACATTTACTTCTAAAAAAACCCTGTCTTTACAGCTGACAGCTCTGCCCCTGATGCGATGCCTGCAGGCAATGGGAAAGCACGCAGCAGAGTGTTTGAACTGATTTTGGCACAAGCTTCCTCTAGGGTGTGTGGATGGACTACACCTTTTGGGTTAAACGAAACAATGGTCTCCGGTTAAAGCCCAAATCTGGGCTAGGAGTCACCAAAACTGAAGGTCAAAAAAGAGCAGACCAAATTTTGGAGGCTCTCCACCTCCTTTCACTTATGCTCTTCACTAGATTATCAGCTGCTCTGGAATTACTTCTCTTCCTCAGAAAAACTACCCATACAGCAAAAAACAACCAAACCTTCCCCAAGCCTTTTGAAATCTCACAGTTCAAGGCAGAATAGTAGCCAGGCAGCCCCAATGGACCTCTTCTCCCCGGTTCATCACATTTACAATGGGAATTTAGGAACCCTTTTCCAGAAAAGCTTGTGCATCAGCAGCCCACCTCCAGCTTTGTTACTAAAGAACTGAAATGGGGTGATTCGTCTCCAGAATTTTTCATTTCATTGAACATTAATATCATTTGAGAATAACCATGCACTCCTACCTCATGATCCCTGTCCCTTATCCGAGTTAAGTAAGAGCATTTGTACTTTCCACTTCCAAAAATCATGCAAGCTGGCTGGGGGAAAGCATGAAGGGGAATTTTCTGATTACTTCTGAGTGAAGATTATACAGATGAGACTGTAAATAATACCAGAGCTATTGAAATGACCTGACAGGACAGTAAGATTTATTTCATAGTTTATCTGATCACTTTTGTGAGTGAAATGATGGAATGAAGCTTGAGTGTTCAATTTAATCCCTTCCTTCCTTTTTTATTGAGTCAGGAGATGTTTAAAGAAATTTATGTAGCTGTTTAAAACTCAGAATTTTTAATAAGTGGCACAGAAAAAGAGATTACAGTGAGGAAAAGACGCAGATAAAACTATATTGTACATAAGAAAAAAATGGCTTTGCAGTGACTTTCCCTATGAAGGCAGGGGGACAGAAGTTATTTTTTTGTGATTTATCCATACAGTTTCCTTAACCACTACCTGCATTTGACTAAAGGAGGAAAAAAAAAAAAAAAAAGAAAAGAAAAAGACAGGTTGGGAAGCCTACTATGTGGAAATGCTATCCATAGATGCAGAACTTCCCAGGGGCACAGCACACATATATGAACATATGCAGGTGAGACAGTGATCAGGTATGGTCAGGCCATGTATATTGACTTATTACCTGTCCAAAAGCAGAACTCTGTTGCTCAGCTGTCCATATGGATACACAAGCAGTGGAGTAAGATGTGGTTTCCACTAGTACCAGCTTTATATTTGACGTCTCCAGGGCCAATATTTCATGTTTAACACTGAATTCTCAGGATAAATCAAGGTGAGGATAACAGCTGAGAGAGTTTCATGAACTCTTACACAAAATATTTTCATTCTAAGTGGGCACCTCAACTTAGAATGATACTTCTCATCCCGAGTCTTGACTTTTTTTCTCCAGTTAAGAGATTATTTTGAAATGGTTCAAAAGCCAAGTTCATAGTATGTCCCTCATTCACTTCAGATTTACTACTGATAGCTAACTAAAGATTCATCTCATATTTAAATAAATGGAGTGTAATTTAGATTTAAATCTCGTGCAACTGTAGTTTTAAACACTTTCTTGCAAGCAAAATAGCATACATATGGAGAAATCTGTTTCCAAGCTTTTGCATGAAGCAGAAACAGCAATAATTCATCTCTAAAGGACAGTTAAAATATGCCCTGTTTTGAATTCTTTCAATATTGTGCACAAGGGATTGGTGAGAATTAAGTGCCTTATGCTGCTTGGTTTACGTATCAGATGGATAACAATAAAATAGAAAACAAAATCATTTAGAACACTTTCAGGACCATATGTTCAATTTCACAGGCAATAATCAATCATAACTGTAACAGTGCATGATTCAAGGCAAAGAGCTGGAGGACAATATGTGCTCATGACGAGGAGAGTTACACAACCAACCATTTGCTGCCCTATTTGTGGGACAGCTTTGTGCATTCCTGAAGATACACATGTACGGATAGATCCGTCCCTTTACATACACTCAATACAGACTAATTGAAGCAGTCATACATACTTGCCAATTAATACGTAAGGATCTCCTGTGAGTTTCAAAGTAATCCTGCCACGTTTCAGAGAGTGGCAAGGATGGATGCCAGTGTTTGAATGTAATTGTAGGAAATTATCCAGACTTTAATAAAACATGCAGCTGAGTAAATGGCCAGGAGAAGTGACGTATCCTATTTACTTACCTCATTTTTAGAACAGCTCTCCTGGGGCTGGATGCTAGGGAGAGACATTTCTTAATTCTCTCACTTTTTCTTTTCTTTCTTTCATTTTTATTAAAAATAGACCCTTCCTTCTTCACCAGAACATTTTCATTTTGCTTTTCTTCTTACTGATAAGTGATGACTCTTTCTGTAACTTTCTGTCTCCTCCTGTCTTTCTCCCATTTCTTTTTTCTTTTTTTCCCTAGACATCTCTTTCCTTCCTTCCCTCCCACCCTTGCCCCACTTCTTACTGTATCTCCTCATATCTCTCACTTTCTTTCTGTCCTGCTGTTACATCATTCTCACTGCCTTTTTGAGGCCATTCATCTCAGAATAGTTAAATTCTGTGCAAAACCCTTCTTGGAGTCCCTGGAAAAGGACAAATCCCCCAACCCCATTATTTTCACAACTTTTAAAACATCTCCATGTTTTTTTGAGATTAGAAGTTTTAACAAAAGCAGTATGAATTCTTCATGCAAAACAAAGCCTACTTCTTTTCCAAGTAGCACGTGGAAAAGTTGACAACTAATATACATAGAGTGGCGCTAAAAGAAATGAACAGAAGTACAGTTATGAAGGTCCCTGAAGAACATACGGATGACTAACCCTTGTCTTTATGGCAGGAGTTGCAGGTTATATTTAAATGAAATCCCTTTCAAGGCTGTTAAACATTTAATTGTATGTAATTATTACGCTTTAATTCCTCATCACTGGTTCTTCATTTTTTGGGCTAGGAGAATTCCATTAAATCATACAATTCATGGCCAAAACAGCAATGGATGTAGGATGTTCTGGGTCTACATAACAGCACAATTACTCTAATTTATTCTTCATAATGACAACTTAGCCATAATGAATTACCCCATTTATCTGAATACCCAATGACAACTCACAGCAGGCAAAGCAACAAGCTGTTTGAATAAGGCAATAGCTCTGATTCATCACTTTCTCCAATGGATGGGAATGTTGAGAAGTAATAGAGGACTGGTTGGAAAAGCAGCAACTCACCTTGGGCAAAGTTCACTTGAATCCAGTAAAACTGGGTCATTAACAGCCCTGGATAAACTATGAGGTCCAGATTTAATGATTTCCATGGCAATTTGCCATACCTTCGAAAATTTGGCTCTTTAGCTCTGAGAAATGGAGAACAAGCATATTGCTTCCAGAGTCATGAAAACCTGATAATACTACTGTATGTTAAAAAAAGCCACAGGCTAAAAACCAACAATTAAAAGTCATGGAATGAAATGAGGAAAAAGTAGGTAAAAAAAAAAATAAAATCTGTGAGCATCTCTTTTGATTTTATCAGGGTATCTCCGCGCCTAAGGTTGCAGATGACAGTAAAAGCGTCGGGTACAATGAACGCATCCATTCCCAGTACAGCAATTTATGAACTCATCTTTCAGGTAATACAGACCAAGCCTGAGATTTACTAAACAGGATAAGGCTTTACAGGCTCCTAGGCAAACCACAAGATTTATATATTACTTTTTTCTTGTAAGAGGCAGAATCAGCCTATGCACCTCCATTTCATTGGGAATAGCTGAAAAAAAAAATCTTTTTAGACTCCTTCCTTCATAAAATACAGAATGAAGGAAAGAAGCAGTTTATTCTGGACACTAGATACAGCTAAATTTCACAGTCAATTTTCCTCTCCTACATTAAAATGATTCAAAATTGAATTTGCTAGCAGAAAATCAGACCTAACTGCATTATAACAACAAATTCTGGAATCAAATCCCTCTTTGCAGGCATATGTAACTGGAGCTTAGCTCTGTATTTATAGAGAAATAAAAACATATAAACATAGAGAAATACAACATATAAAAAGCAAGCATAACCTAATATTTGTTTTGTGTAAACTCAGACCATCAAAGGGGGTTATTAAAACTGTATGTTATCTCAGAATCCCCATGTACAAGCACAGACAATCAATGCTAAGAAGAAACTATCTTGGAATATATGATACATTTATATTAGCATAACTATATAGCAGAGAGTGCAATGGCATAACTATTTCCATTAAAATACAATCCACAACACAAAAAAACTTATTAAACCACATCTTCAGCATGCAGGCGCATCTCCCAGATTTCCAATTATTACAAGTTATCTTGCAGCAAACAAAACTGGAAATCTAGGAAATGTTCCGGGGTGGGATTTTGATGGTATTGTTTTGCTCTGGAGTAAGAGAATCACTCAGTCTCTGGGGCTACATCTCAAATATACTCTCGTTTGACCAGTCAATAGAAAAAGGTCATTTTATCCTGAATGAGGCTACTTTCTCTCATGTACTGTTCCTCCACAGAGCATACTTGTAAATAAATTCCCACAGAATTAACAATTTTATACTAGGAATTTCACTCTATTTTGGCCATGTACCAAGGCCCAGATCCTGTTAACTTTGAAAAGGCTATGGATGCTCAAAACGTTTTGAAAGTTGAGTCACTTACACAACTACAGGCTCAAGAGCTTAACACTGGGCATCCAGCAGAGGCAGAAGGGCCCACTCATCTCCCTTTGAACTCTTTCATTAAACAAGCCACAGGATGAGTTCAGACTGCAGCATATCTTGAATCAGGCAAAGCTCAATTCTTGACTTAAGCATCAACACTAATAGAGAGCCACAGCCTGATGAAATTGCTGCACTGCTTTATTACCTTCCGTGGTAAAAGCACGTGCTATAAGTCTAGCACACACTCATCTGGCGTCAACACACAGTAATCAGATCTTGTTATACACTTCAGCTTAATAGATACAAGAGCTCTCCATCACCAAATTTCAATTCCCTCTATAGGTAATCCTCAGACTAAGCTATTTGGTGTTGTGTTGAACACAGCAAACAGAACTCCTAGACCTTTTAGTCTTCCCAGTTCTTTAGCCTTTCTTACAGCTCTCCTGTGATTGCTCTCCATGTACTCAGCATCCCTGAAGTGCTAACAGCCAGACCTGGAAACTGTTGAAACTGACCCCATCAAGACACCAGATACAGAAATATCATTTCTCCAGTCCTACATGAGTGTACCCCCTAGGGATTGTATTAGTCCTTATGGTCAGAGTAGAACTCCTGAAGTGCTTCCAAGCAGACTCCCTCATTCTTCTTATGGCCTGTATTCTTACGGGCATGACTAATTTAGTTGTACTGAAATGCCTGTTGTCTGGTACGTTCATGTTACTAAGTCTGTCTGTCTGCCTGTACTGACAGTACTGTCTGTACTGTCCCCAATTCAGTGGTAACTAAGGAGCAAAGCATTCTTTCCTAATGGCTTCTGAAGTTTTTACTAAACTGTTCTGTAACCTTTCCCAATTTTTAGCCAATTTTCATGTTTTACAAACTGATTTGCCATGTCACTTTTGTCACCAGTCAATGTTTACAGCTGCTATTAGTCACCTTAATTTTGTCACAGGCAACACAACTGAAACTTTTCAACAAAATTGATATAAAAAAGAATTTCTCAATACAACAAAATGCCTCAATACTATTAACCATTTAGATGACTACAGCTTTAGAAGAGCAGGGACTGGTGGATTTCTCTTCTGTCTTTCTTGCACCCCCCACCCCTGATAATCTAACTTCTCTTGGCAAAGTAGACAGAGTACAAAATACCACTGGAGGCTTCTGTGGAGCTGAGATCCACAGGGAAGGGGAGCAGCTACTGAAACACAGCTGGTGATCACTGACACCATCCAAATGTTGCATGACAATTAGACTAAACCATAGTATGGAGACTTACCATAAATCAAGCTCTCTGGACAATGAGAATAGAGGGTACAGAAGGTACAGAAGCAGAGACTATGACGTAAAATGAAACACAGGCATCACAATGTTACGACAGCATCAGTGACAGATAAAGTTGATACCATGCAGCATTCCTCATGTTTAGAAGGCTTTTTCACCTGTCTGGGCTTTATATACAGATCATGTGGAAACAAGATTGCCAAATCACAGGCCTCTATGTCCACTTAAACTCAACTGGCTTTTAGTGCTCTGGTCTATTGCTCTTCGCTGCTCAGGATGATGCTAACATACAAATCCCCTGCCCAGGATGTAGGACTTTAGGGGGATGTTTTATTGCTGACAAAATGCGATTTCCAGTTTGCTGTGTTGAGAATGAAATGGAACACAATGAACAGCTCCCCCAGTCCTTAACTAATAGAGAAAGGCTTCACAAGGGGTCATCCTTTTCATCACAGCAAAACCAAGGTCTGCAGAGACACCAGTCTGTTCCCCATCCTACTTTTTCACGGTTACAGCACCAGTTGATATGCATCCACTAGAAATTGCTCCTACATTCTCAGAAGCAGCAAACACCACTTCTGACTGACAGCTCCTGTTCCCCTCATCGGCTCTTAAAAGGTTATAAACATAGATTTTAACACTCCCATCATGCAAATCAATCCCACCAGATTTTTATTCTATCAACTAGGTTGAATTTAAGCCCATAAATGTGCCATTGTCTGTCTTGTTGTTTATTATTCAGGTTTCTTGCATGGGTGTTTAAGCATTTTAAAAAATAATAAACACACCCCCTCCCCCCCAAAAAAAAAAAACAAACCCAAAACTTTACATCTCCTGATGGCTTGATTAATTTTGTTCTTGACATCGGAAGAGTGCTCATTTGTTCCCTTTCCATCTTCCCTGCTATTTCAATGCCTGCTAGATTACTTCACTCATTCATCCCGGACCAGGGTTTATGAAGTTTCTGGATAGGAGAAGCCATCTAAGTCTCAAATTTCTACTGTTGTGGGACTGAGCTTTGAAAAGAGGTCCCTGGAATCCATTTTCACATGGAAGATACACATCTTTAGAACACATTTGCCACAGGGAACACAGAAGAGCCACACAGAGAGACAGCTTTTCCTGATATGCTCAAAGTGATCATGCCAGGATTCAGCAGGAGGACATAACCTTAGCATTAGATTGCTCATAATTCAAAAGCTCCGAGTTAGCACGCCTTAGAAAGCTACCTCTATTAGTGGGACACTGTAACTGGCAATATATATCCTTTCAGCTGTTTACAAATGTAATACTTTCTTTAAACTATCCTTATGAAAAAAAAAACAAAACAAAAAAACCAAAACACGACAAGTAAAACAACAAAAAAAACCCCAAACCAAACCAAATCATCATCAACAAAACAACACTGCAAGAGGAAAACCAAAGGTTTCTACTTACTGAAATTCACTTTCTCTGGAAATTGCTCAGGGCACAGGAAGTCCTCATGCCCACAAAAAGGCCAAACCCACAAAGTTGTGCAGTCCTCCTTTTTTCTTTTGAAAACATACGGCATCCCAATACAGGCTGTGAAGTTCAAACATCCTCACCACACTGAAACCTGCCAGAGTCAAGTAATACTAGGCTGACTTGATGGGCATCGGTCAATGTTTTATTAATGTGCATGTCTTTTTTTTTTTCTTTTCTTTATTCTCATTTAAAACACAACTGGACAACAAAAATACATGAGGCTCTGGATATCATGCCAAACCATTTTTCCCCCCCCAAGATTAAATGTACTAGGATTGGCTGATACACAGAACAAGAATGAAAGAGTATCAAGGAAGTAAGTAAAAAGAAAAATCATTGAGTTTTTGATCGTGCCATTGTGTTTCCTCTTTGTGAGCATCTGAGAGAAGCATTCATTCATATTCTGAATGGGAAAAGGCAACTAAAACAGGTGGTCTATTACTAGATCCATTAAACAAGAGATTTATGCATTACATATCCATCTTGAGGCAATTAGGCTGATCAATTTTTTTGCCTCTTTTATGGCTTCATTGAAAACTTCTGGCAATAAAGCAATTAAAAAGTAACTATCCAAGCATTTATTTATGATATCAAAGACAACTAGCCTTTCTTTTATCAGAAAAAAAGATGCTCCGCTTTCCATCCTTAGAACGTACAAATTTAGAGGCAACATTCACTGGTAAGACAGTGACATAATGCTGCCATTGTCCAAAGTCTGAATGGTGAATGATGGGGTATAGACTTGCTAAATCATTGTTTGCTTTCTATTTTGGAAAATGATTCTTTTAAGTTTGACTTTAATCTCATGAGGCATGGGAACAGCAAGCAGAGAAATGAAGTGGCCATAAAATTAATCTTGAAGTAACCTCCTTGCTCCTCGCACTGCAAGGGCACCCTCAGCTTGGAGTTTCTACAGGCCCTGTCCTCATAGGCAAGCACACAATCTGCAACAAACAATTTTCAAAATTCAGCTTGATTTGAGTGTCTGGACTCAGTCAGACGCTAAAACATAAAAGGATGGCTCCAGCAATATAAGATGCAGGTACCACAAAGATATTTTTTTTAGAGGTGCTTCACATGAATCATGGAAGCCAGTCTGTGACACAGGCCAACAGGACCCACAGCCTTCTCCCCCCCAAGTAGAGGTGACAGAAAAGGGATTTATGGACTCTAGTCCTCATAGTTCTCCACACACACAAAAAGAATCCGCAATTTGTAGATTCTTTCCTAAACTTAGCCACTGAATAAGTTTAACTTAGTTCTGTCTGTCAGTCCTTTAGATAATCCAGACACTGGGCACTGGGCACATGCTGATTGAGAGCAGACTCCAGAGACTAGTACCATTACTTCAGTTGTAAGTACCTGCCTTGGCTGCAAGATTGGGCCTGATCATGGCCCAGAAGTGACTCTTTGGCAGTTATGGGACAAAAGAGTTATTTCCTTCCTCTCTGTAGTAACAACTCCATCTACTTTACCAAAGATAATAAGTACATCATGTGCACACGATGACTGCAGTGATTCAGGTGCTTGGTTGGGGCAGAGCAGGTACCCAGAGTGCCAAGTGGCTGTGTAAATCCTCACCTTTTCCCCTGCAAGCAAGGTCTACAACTCAGTGACTTCTCTGAAACTGGTAAGCAAAGAAGGAAAGAGTGATGTTTAAAGAAGACTGAAACATACAGAAGCTTGTTTAAATAAGCTTTTTCTGCTCCTAGGAGCTGCCCTTCCCCTACCCTCTTGCAACATGACAAAAAGAAATGCTCTGCAATGCAGGAGCTCTGAAAAGCAGGCCAGAAACAGTCTGAGATGAACAGTCTGAAGATCAGAGTGAAGAAAAGTAAATTAGTTTCAGGCCTTTAGTTTGGTGCAGTTAAAAGCAATGTCTACAGTGTTCATTGGACCCAAGCAACAAATATGATCTCCAAACAGCCACATATGTCAGTAAGGCTTGCTCATGCACAGACACAGCTTTCTCTTTTAGGACACTGAACAGTAGTTTTCTTCTGTTTACACTGTCCATCTGCTGTGGATGACTGCAATGGTGGAAATCCCAACCATCTGAATGGTTTTAAGCTCAAACACCGAGACCCCAAAGCCAGGCCCTATGATACCAGAAACTATCCTTGCCACTTCCTGCAGCCTGGCTCACTCACCAGTAAAAGACAAATACAAAATTAATTATATCACCCAAATTCCACTGGCTCAAAAGTTTCCAGCCATACCTGCTTGTTTCATGACTTTTTTATATTCCTTTGGGAATCATAAACATTTAAGGGACCTAAGGATGGAAATCAAAAAAGCTCCAATGATTTTTGGTGCTACAGATGATTACATCTCTCTGACCAAACACACTGATACAGCAAAGATCAGAAGCATATTTAAGCAGACATGAAAGCCTGCTTAAATCAAATTTTAATAATTTGATTATGTAATTTAAATTAACTGCAATTAAATGGTCTACAGAAAACAGGGAAAGAGATGACTACCTACACTGCCAAACCTCTTCAGATTTTACCACAAGTCTCAATTTTTTTAAAATCTCCAACTTCTTAAACCATAACTCAATGGATATTGAGCCAGGAAAGGTCTTGAGAGATCAACTCATCCATCCCTACCTCGTAAGACTGGTCAACTGTCAGTTAGCTAGTGACACCCAGCTACATCTTTCTACCGCCACACTGAGTAAATGGTTATACAGTCTGTTCTCTATTGCGTGGATAGTGAGAGTTGGGATCACTTGGAAAGCCAAAAATCCATTAACATGGGCACTATGGGATATACTGTAGGAAATAGAGAAGCTGGATATTATTTTTCAAAGTGCAGTTTTCTAATGATGTTCTTACAGATAGAGCACAACTTACAGTTATAAGAAACAAAAGACAAAAAACCCTTGAACCTGACATATAAGTCATTCTTGTGATTTATAGATACCAAATTCACAACTTCTGAAAGCTGGAAATCCCAAAAAGCAGTCATGCAATATTCTATGGGATTAACCACGCTACTAAAACCAGCGATTACAAACCACCACATTCAGTTCAGAGGCAGAATGATAGCAGAGCGTACATTGCAAACAGAGCTCTTGGTCTAGTTCTACCCTACATTAGATAAGTCGAGTAAATTCTGGAAGCACTGCAGCATGTTGTGAATGATGAATGAAATGAAAAATCTCTGCTCAGTGCACAGCAAGTAGCCAACTCCCTCCTGTGCCACATCACTTGCTTTCAAGGTACTTAATATGCAACTTTGGTGAGAGACATTCGGAAAATCCCAGTGAGCCCAGATGTCTCAAAAATAAAAATAAAACATTGCAATTTTGTCCCAAGGCTTCAGTTGTTTTTATTAAATTTTAATTTTATTTTTGTCTACCTCCATCCAGTGACCTCCCTTGTCATGGTGCATTACGGCCTCAAAACATAAACATCTACCATTGCTGGTTGCTCAGTTATAGAAGAGGCTTATGGTTCTGGTTACTTTATCTCTCACTAAGCAGACAGAGTTTGGACTATATGAATATTTCCTTTCGAAAATGTAATGTAAGGATGAATAAGAATGTGAATAACTCACATTTTTTAATCAGGGGTTGCAGAACTACATTGTTTTCCTAGCACTTTTACTAGGTAGATTTCTCTAAAACATAAATCAAACCATAAGCATTTTGGATTGGTTTCCACTGATTTAATTTAACATCAAATACAATCTGCTGGGCAGAACTACCACGGAGGATGAAAGATTTAGAAATTGTATCTTGTTAACAAGCAGCACAGGTTGGCTTACAAAAATTTACAGCAAGGTTTAAGTCATGGCGTCACTTATCCTGGGTTAGTGATTTATTTCCTCCTAGCTATATTATTATGCTGTTTCAGATTATTGGACTGGGTAGATGATTGGCTGCTTTACTGCTCCTGAAAGGTTAAAATGGCAAATATTTTATTGCTTTGTCTCTCTAGTCCCTCACTCTTGCCTGCTTGTTTGTATCATCCATTTATTATTTCTTGTAATAACTGCATAGCAGACAATGTATTACTTATTACTTGTGTAGGCAGAGGTCAAAAGAAGTTGCTTTGTTCTTATCAAAGTACAATGGCCTCTAGTTGTAACTCCATTAGGAATGTTTAATAAGAAAAGCAATAAAACAGTTTAATAACTGAAACTGCTTCTGCTGCATCCCTGTAGTTAGTAGCAGGGTGTGGAAGGAAGAAAAAAGCACTAACTCTACCATCACTGTTTCTCCCACTAGGCTGTTTCCTTCAAAGGAGATAGGCAGGATATTATTTAGAGATTGTAGTATAATAGTTTTATTTACTCCTTTATTGGCACTGTAAGGCTGTACACATAGGCCTTTATACATAGAATTTATTACTAAATCTGGAATTCCAATCTAAAGATACAAAATTTTCCTGAGGAAGAACAGCGAGTGCAGTGTCTTTACTGTTGCCCATATGCTCTCTTCAAAACCCAAAGGCAAACAGTGCAGGGCACAAATAATTACACTGGAAATGGGTGATGCAAGGCTTGCACGGATCAGCTGTCCAGGCTCCTTTCAGCTGACAAGGTGGGTCTGACTGCCAGGTGTCAGGAAGGTGTTTCTCTCTCGCCACGTCCAACCCCACTAAAAAGGTTTGGGCACTTTTCTGGAGCCAACATTAAAGTGATACCCACTGTGGGAATGCCCTGAGTGCTACCATTCAGCCAACATAGTATTTTAATAACATCCATTTCTAAATATGTATTTATTTTTATGTACATATCAAAGTCATCACTGCTTAATTTGCTTGGAAGGGAGGTTGGAACTGTTTCAGCAGACTTTCTATTTCCACCAATTCCTTCAAGAAGTATATTAAGGGTAAAGAGCAGAGTGGGTAATTCCCATCTCTGGGTGGAAAATGAGTCAGACTAGTCATGCAATAGAGGCTTTCACTGATTAAGAAAGATGCTATATTCAGGTAGACAACTGTCCAGAAACAGATGCTATTTGTGGGCATAACTGAGCATTAGCAAATTGGTTGTTTATTAAAACAGGTGTTCGTGGAGACTCACGTGCCTAACACTGCAGATGTGGCACTATGCTGAGAGATCGTGTTAGAGAACATTGGTTTCCTTCCCAGTTACGCTTCAACTGAGTTGATGCGGGAACTAAATTAGCTTCAACAGAGTCAGCATTGGCTTTGAAAACTGGTGATTTCAATCAGGGGCATAGCAAGAAAACACAAGTTTTTCCTCACACCAGCTGTTCTGGTGCCCACTTTTGATCTCATAATTATTCATTTATTGTCTGGTTAAAAAAACCTCGCTGTCTAAAAACGTTTCTCTTACTTGCATTAGAACAACAACAACAAAAAATACCAATCAACCCATACTCATACACTTCCAGAATTTGCAAAGATCTAGGCAAAATAAACCCTATTTATACCATTAGAAACAGGGATACAAGGAGAGCAATGACTTGACAGATTGAAATTTGGCAAGTGTCAGAACAGGAGCACTACATTGTCACTATGAGACCATGCATCCTTTCCTACAAGAGACATCATACTTACTGAGACTTCAGTGCTATGAAAATGAAAAAATTTTGACCTTCCAGTGACAAGAAGATGCCATGTCCCTTTCCTGACCTGCTTCTAACCCAAATTAGTTTTAAAAGAATAATATTAATCTTTGTTTTGGAAGTTTACATCATTGCATTATTTATTTATTTATTTAAAACACATGTCAGAGAGGCAGTAGTGTCTAATACCATGTAAACATATCCAGTCACATCATTTTTGACACAACAAAAGACAACAATTATTCTACATTTTTTTTCTAAACTTTCATGGTGGGTGTTTTTTCACACAACCAAACCAACCTTCTCTAGTCAGAAGTACCTTTGGTTCATCATAGAACAGTGTAAATTAGACTGGGCCTGGGTATCTCAATGCTGTTTTAGCATCTCTGTTCATAATATAGACCCTTAACTACTCCATTTGTCAGTTAATCTTTGCTGGGCCAAAGGTTGACATACACCAAATTTCTGATAACAGCTCCCTAAACATTTAAAGTCATGTTTCTGAATGTGATGCATTTTTGAGATGGTTATGGAAGAACACAGTATCTTAATTCAAAAATACTAATTGCCACAGAAATTCCCCGAAGCTATCTCAATCAAGACACTTTTGTAAATTTAATTAACATGGTCTTAGAAACAAAATGAATGGAAACTCTAAAGAGAATTTCAGTGCTTGGGACTGTAAGCTAAATAACCGAGGAAAAGGAAAGAAGACAGTGATATACACCCATATTTACAAGTTAGTTATAGAGGAGCCTTACATCACACAGGGAAAAAAAGATTCTGCAAGGTCAGTTTTGCAGAAACATTGGTAAAACACCCCACGACACTGTTGGCAGAATACTGTGCAAGACAGGTGTGAACCAAGGGCCTGATACAAAATTAGCACAGAAAACAAGATGCTTGCAAATCCCAGGGAGGACTTACTGATGTCTCTTCTTAAATAGCTATTCTAAAATAATCTACGACAACCATGCCTGTTATTATATACTACATGTTGCAATTTGCCTGCGGAATTTTTTTTTTTTTTTTTTCAGGCAAAATTACAGCTCATAACCCCCAAATGTTTGCTGAAAATTTAGGTGTCTGAAATCACAAGTTTGTTTAAGAGTCTTCTGACTGAAGAGGCGTTTCGTACAAGAGAGGTCAGGCTGTGAAGGGATGTGCTGGATTGTGAGATTCCAAGGTTTGAAATCCTGAAACTGAGAGAAGTAGTATGCTTGCCTGCATCTGAGTAACAGCTCAAATGCAGCACATCCCTTTCTCAGAGGCAATGTGCCCACAGTGTGAATAACAATTTGATATCTATACATCATTCTCTTTGCCAGATGATATTTCCAAAAGCTAAACCCACAATGCTAAAGAAGTGCTTGGTCAATGATCTTTAGTAAAGTGGATTTCTTAAAGTATGCAGTACAATCTCTACAATGGTTTTGAAAGGGAGTAAAGTATGAAAGGCAGATAAATTCAGACGAAATTAAACCACAAATATCCACTGCACTCACAAATGAAACCTTTTGGTTACTTCACTGGGGCAAGTACTCAATGGTCCATCAAAGTGGTTTTCTACCTTCAATGTTTATGAATATCAACAATTTGAATGATAGGCTGCAGAATATTATCTATAAATTTCATTTCAAATTCATCAATCCAGATCAGGAAATCATTAAAAAGAGTTAACAGTAATGTTATCAGGAAACCAAAAGCTTGATTTGATCAGCCTGCCCAAATTAGCTTACTTTTCAAATCCTCTATATTAAGGCCTTTGAAACAAACTATTCAAAGTAGCCTTTAAGTCCAGAAGCATTTAGAGAATTTATCTGAGGAAAGATCCACATGGACAATCTTCTCCTTCGTAAGAGGGGACAATATTCACAGAATACATCATTTGTTATTATTCACTTAGCTCACTACCAGTAAAAAAAAAAAAAACACACAACACACCAGGTCATTGGGTTTTTTTAAATAAGTTACTGCACCTTAAGTATTTAAATTCTCATATCAAACCACTGATATGGAAAAACATGTAAAATGCTTTCAGTTTGCAAAGAATTTCATAACACTTGACCAGTAAAGCACGTAGCACCATTTGCAAACTTCTGCACTGAGATTATAGCAGTGGCATATGCAGTTCACTTACATATTAGACTCTGATAGATATAAAATTAAATTTACTTATGCCTTTCTAATTAATGCAGTGTGCAAGACCATCACTGAAATTTGCATTTGAGCAATATAAAACATTGCTCAAAGAATTAAGTGTTTAATGCTATGCTCCTCTGAGCTGAAGTAATGACACACCTGACTGTGCACCAAAGAAATCTTGGTGCATGTTTTCATGACTAATCATATTCATTTGTTCATGGGAGTAGGGCCAAGCATATCAAAATTAATAAGCTTCCCATATAGTATAAGCAGGTAAAAAAAACATACTCAAGACTAGAAAGTTATCGTTTACTGTGAGGCTGGTTTGTTAAACTAAAAACGTGGTAGAAAAGAGTGTGCCTCTGCTGCCTTTCCAAGAATTACTCTTTTCTATGTGTTTACTACCCAGCTGATTAGGGGGATTGAGAAGTCATGTAACATGTATCTTCAGTAGGCAATAACGTTATCTCTTCCTTTGAAGATAAATCTTGCTTCGATTCTCTTTCATTTGGTCTTCATTGAACTGAAATGTCCAACACGAGAACAGTAAATCAACCTAGTTTTATTATTCAAAGTTCAATTACCTAGTACAAGCTATTTGTTTCTGTAGGATAGAGACAAAGCAAGGGTATCGAAGAAGAGCAACATTTATCAAACATGGATTAAATGAAGCAAAGATTTGGTGACTAGAATTCCATCTCAATTCTTTTAAAGAACTATGATGGCTTTGATTTTCACAGCCTCTAAAATCATGACATTATGACATTGAAATTTTAATAAATAAAAATTATACCATCACTCTTCATTTTCTGCACTGTTGCCTTTAGAAGAAATCACAAAGTACAATTTTCTATTATTTTTCATTAAAGAAGGAAAAATCATGAGAACACTTAGTCTAGATTTTAATCTTCACTGCCCACTGAACAGCAGTGCTGTGATACATCACCCTGACCTTTCACAGCCCAGTATACTTTTGACTATTTGCCACTCTGCTCCATCCCCACATTTTAGGGAGGCCATAAACAAGAGATGTGGAATGGCATGCCCAGCAAACCACAGAATGCTGAAAAGGTCAAAATAGTAGTGCCGAATGTTTCTACTGTGTAATTTACAGAATATATGAGGCATTTACAGCTTAATAACTCATTCATATGACAAACACTGTAACAAGAATGTAAAATGGCAGAACATGAATTCCTTCCAGTGACAGTGTTTCTAACAAGCACAGAAAATGGTACAAACTTTGCCCTGTGGTTCTTTTTTCTGGACATCAATATTGCTTGACTTTCAATGCACAATAGCGTATGTCTGCAGACTGCACGGTCAAATGTCTTTGCAGACAGTCTCAGAACCCAAAAGGCAAGACCCCCGAGGAAAAAATCCTGGTCAAAGCTTCCCCTGTCTGTACTCCGTCTTGCCCTTCTCAAGGCACTTCCCCAATACCAATTGATTTTATTGTCACAACATTCCTGGAAACTAGAGAAGTACTATCCTTGCTTTCTAAAAGAAGACACAGATTCCTGGTCAAAGTCAGGAGAAGTAGAGCAAAGCAAAAAAAAAAACAAAAAACCAACACAACCAAAAAAAACCCAAACACATAACAACCCACAGCTCTATTTATCAGGAGCTCTATTTAATATCCTGCTCTCCAAAACCATTTTTTCTTCTTTCTGTACCATGGGCTGAACATTTTTGCAGAAACAAACTTGTGCCCATTCCTCAGACACAAATCAAATACAGTAAATCTAGAAACCAAACTAAGAGACCCTTCAGCCAGGTTCATCATAGCTGCATGTCTATAGTGAAGTGACAGTTATATTTGTTAATGACAGCTTAGTCCTAGTGAAGTTCTAAAGATGCATGCCCTGGACACTCCACCCAACAGTCTCCCCTTTCAGAGGAATTTTTACTGGTGCAAGACGATGCAAGTCATTCCTCAGTCATCATAAATTAGCTAATGACCTTGGAATAATGCCGTTGA
The DNA here is from genome assembly GCA_004320125.1 of Scolopax mira. Classification (NCBI taxonomy): domain Eukaryota; kingdom Metazoa; phylum Chordata; class Aves; order Charadriiformes; family Scolopacidae; genus Scolopax; species Scolopax mira. The sequence continues at coordinate 172,740 of BJBW01007002.1, read as the reverse complement.
ACAACTGTGAGCAAGGACACACCGGAGTATTCCTTTTTTATTACTTTCTTGTAATAAAAAGAACAAAAGATTTATCTGAAGTATTGTTGTTTCAAATCTAACTGCAAGGGTATCTACCTGAGATTAATTTTTTTTTCTATAGGTAGAGTGTCATTTCGTCTTCAGAGTATATATAAGATTGATTTAACAACCACTGATATCAGCATAAGCAATAAATAGTTTATGGAAGTATAAAAGAAAAATCTGGAAAGTGTCAAATCTTTCTTTCTGACACATCTGTGCCAATCTCATGGATCCCAATGGATGTAAAAACCATGGATCATTAGCCATAATTCAGCCTTGTTTTTCCAAGTTAATTAAAAGAAAAAAGTGTGCAAATAAAATGTTCTGTGCTTCACAGATGTAAATCTGGATTAATCGTACAAAAGGTAAAACAACTGTGGATTTACACCAGCCAAACAACAGAACTCAGCCTCAAGTCTCTAAAGTACAGCATTTCACCATTATCCCTGAGAGAAGCAGGGATATTAACAACATAGCAAATTAGCATCAAAGCATTAGCGGTAATACTCTTAGGGCATTTAGGGAACTACTTCTAGACCTAAATGTCAGACAATTTGTCTGTAATATTCTCTGCAGATTACTACAAAATGATTGTAATAGATGCAAATCCTGCCTCCTTTCATATAGGCATGTGTCTGAAATAGCTGTGGAGCTGTATCCCTCGTGCTGCAGAGGAAGGCAGGTCCTAAAGAATATAGCCCTCGTTTCTCTTCATTTCCTAGTGAAAATTGCTCCTTCATCTATTTCTGCGCAGGAACACGAAGCTTTTGTTGTTACAACCTGCACTGCTGGGAGGTATCAGCTTGTTCCTCCTGACAGCAACAGTGCATGGTGGACATGGCTATGGGACAAAGGTGCAGCATGGGAAGAACTGGGGATCAAAATTTTCCTGATGTTCAGGTGGAGGCGACACTAACCACATGCCTCCACTCTGCTCTGCCATTCAGTGCACATAGACCTTGATCCCTGTAATGGGGACAGGGGTTTCATCCCAACAGAATAAGGCAGTAGGATACAATTCAAGGCAAGACTGTCACACATCCTACACTCAGACCTTGCACAAGGAAAGAGCAACTGGGTCTCTATGGACAAATTTCAACCTATTCTCTGTACAACACTCAGTGTACGATTTAACCACGTGGATGAGGCACCATAAGACACTAATTCATTTAAAGCAATACTACTTTTAATAATATTTACAGACTATATTATAGGAGTAATATTTACAGACTATTCTGCCAGGAAAAGGAGTTGTATCTTGAAAAATTGGATTCAACAGAAAAAAAATAAAAAAATCGGTTGCTGATTGTTACTGTATTTCCCAATCAGAAGAAATACAGTGTACATATAGGAAATATCATTTCCTAGCAAGGTTGTTCTTTAAAAAGCTCAGTTCTGGTTTCATGTGCTTATGATTTTGCACTGATTGATCCATTAGGTGAAATCAAAGCTGAGATATTAGTTAATTATCCTAATTAGAGCTTTTTAATTTTGGAAGGGAGAGCAATCTACATCAAAACCATCGAGCATTCTCAGAACAGGTGAAGAGAATTTGGGGAAAAAAGTTATTTCCTTCCTTCCATCCCCCTTCTTTTTGTCCTCAGAGAGGGGACATTCTATTTGATTGCCATTAGCCACTATAGAAGACATTCCCAGGAAAATCCTCCAAAGTCTAGTCAGGCTATGAGCCTTCAGAAGAGAGACTGAACATGTTCTGTGGGGCCTCAGCCATCACCTGCAGAAGCCCAGCACACTTCCATGCCCACATCTCACTCATACTGGGCTCCGAGAACTCCTTGCAAATGTGGATTTGGGCTGGTACACACAGTGACAAGAGCTACAAATCTCAACAGAAAAAAACAGGGAGAAAATTAAAAACAACAAAAAATATGCAGCCCTGTCCCCTCATTGCACTCTAAACATCTGTCTTGGTCTCAGTGTCCTCTTTCTCCCAGTTTAGCCCCTCTGCTCACTCAGGGCCCATTTGGGTCAGGTCACCTCTGAGTCCTCAAGGTTTGTCTCTTCTGCGCTGCCTCCGCTGAGCAGGTCAAGCAGAAGCAGTGGAGGCAGAGAATGCCATTGCCTTCAGAGAGGTGCAAAGCTCTGGATATGTCCCAGCTCACAGAAACCCAGATTTCCATCTGAGAACCTCTGCTAAGTCCTAGGCTTAAGAATGCAGGTGGGAACTGGGGGAAAGAAAGGTGGAAGGGTAGGCATATAGCTACCAACATCTAAAATATTGTTTTTCATACATACCTGCTACATTCCTGAGTAGTCGTCACATGTGATCATTTAATCAAAGAGCAAATCAAAAGGCACTATATGCAGCAGAAAGTGCCATATGAGCACTCAGAGGCCTAACTGCAGAAGAGTATCAGCACTTTTTTCACACTGCAAACACACTAATCCCTTCCAAAGTTTGCTTTCAAATAACTTGCCCTGTTTGAATTACGTTACAGTTTAAAGTTTCTGCATTGCTTTTTGTCGAAGATCACCACCCTATTCAACTAAGATGTTTATCAAATACCTGTATCTTTTAATATGAAGAGAGATGATTTAATCAGCAATTCATCAATGACAGACACTGCTGGACTGTCTTAAATAGACAGGGTTGGTATAAAATAGCTATCTCCAAAAAAATCTTACAGATTTTTCTTTTAATCATGATTATTTATTTTTAAGAAGGTAAGTGAGGTCTCAATGAAAACTAAGACTTTGGACAGTAAATGTAGTTATCTTAAAAATGTCAACAAATGCATTTTCATTTCCCAAATGACCCCATCCAGCCAGTGCTTCAAACAAAAAAAAGACTTTTTTCTTTAAAACAGTTTTCATTCTATTCCCATACCTGTCAGCAGATAAAACTTTGTATACTCCCTTGCACTTGTTTTACAGTAGCTCTATTGATCTGCTTAATAACTAGTCCCAAGGGATTGCACTGTTAAATCTTCTAGAAACAAAAGCTTTCTGAACAGGTCAGCTATTAGGAAAAGTAAAAATTCTCATAACTATGTGTTCTCTTTCCTCAGCATCTTTAGAAGCAGACAAACTACCATAACAGAAGTGAGTTAAATCCCTTGGCATTTTCAAGTTCAGTAAATGAATTAACACAGATATTTCTTGTTTTATTTCCTAAGACTATTGCTACATTTCTTAAATAAATGCTTGAAAACAAAACCAGTACATAGTTGAAAAGCAAATGATATATTCAATTAATATAGACACAAGCATGTAGACAGTCATTCCCATCTCAACTAACTCATTTATAAGGAAAATACTAACAACATTGCAGTCACTTTAACACATGATACAGAATTAACAGGCTTAGCTTCTATTTTGATATTGTTGTTTTGGCTTTTTTTGATATCTGTGGAAAACACAAGTGTGAAATAGCATCCATGGTGCAAGCTAGATCACTCTGGATGCTACTTAGACATAGACTAGCTAGATACAGCTCCTACAAGATCCTATACTTACAGATCCTTGTCCAGCAAAGAATCAGCAGAGCACAACTGTGCATCCTTTCTTTCACAAGTGTTTATAGCCTTGCCATTCTGCTTTTACACCAGCTGAGAGCTGGCAATGCAGTAACTAACAGCTACCTATGTACTAGTCAGATTTGGGCTCCTTGGTGCTACCAGAATTATGCCAAGGAGCAGATAAGAAACCTACTCTGTAATCACATAATCAAGACCAAAAGGATTGGCTGTCTTTCTTTCCATGTTCTCAAAGTACTAAGAGTGAACAAAGTTAGCGGCAAAAGAATTTAAAAAATAAATTAAGAATAAATTAAGAAATCAGCGGAGTGATGTACTAACATGTCATCTTAAGACTTGTAGCACAGTATGCCCTACTTACTGTCAAAACAGCTGTATGTGAAAACAGATAATAGATCTTTAAAACTTATTGCACCACAGCCTCAAGACTTCTGACTGGGGTTTTGATCTTTACTTTTCTAAATCACACAAGGAGTTCTCTAACCTCAGGGAGGTTACATGTACATGCTTCGGTTTATATGGCCAATCAATGCAACAGCAAGTTCCTGTTCTAAAAAAGAGGTCTTTAAACAACTACTTTGAATCACACTGGCATAAGCTTTCATAAATTTACTTTCAGAGCTTTTACATGGTAAACAGTTGCATTTTACAAACAGAGTTACGGTACAAAACTCTTCAAGTGCAATCTTAAGGGTGTTCTGCTAAAGCCACACCATGTCCTGGGCAGAAGCCCAACATGTAGTTTGGCTCATACTATCAAATTTTATTTTAATATCATGAAGAAAAGTCAGGGATATCTTTTTTTTCAGGAAGAACATGATATTATCAGATTAACACCACATATTTGCAAAAACATACAAGTACAATTAAACAGTATTTGTTAAAACCAAGATATAATAAGACTAGATATGTTACACACTATGCAATCAAGATCTATTACCATGCTGAACCCAAATTAAAGAGCTAAAAAAAAACCAAATTAAAAGGGTACTTTAGTCTTGGTTTTATGAAAAGGAAGCAGCAATTTAATAATAAAAAAACAACATATCTGTCATTATTTTCTAGTTAGGCCCAGAGACAAAGTGATTGTCTGACCTGGTAAAGCATCTGAAGCAGTGAAGTTGTTTTGGACTATTTCTCTAGTCCTCTGGGATGCTCTTTTGTCCTCCTTTGAACCCTCCTCTCTCCAGCTCTGTTTCTCCACCAAAAGCAAATACAGAAAACAAGAAAGCTGCAAATTCCAGTTTCTGCTTCTCTCTAACCTTGACGGGGTTGGTTTTGATCTCTGCTCATTCCAAAGGAAAACGGAAAAAGCAAGAAGTACATTCATGCTTCTTAAGAAGAACAAGGCGCACTCTGGGCCGTGTTTGAAGCCTGAAGGAACTCTTTTATCCACTGTCAATAAGAATTGTGCATACCTATTTTCATTTGAATCTTGTTATAAAAGCTGAAAGCAAAAAGGTGAATACCGAAGTCTGCAATCAGGTCAAATAAGCTGACAAACAGTTAGGCCACTGTCTAGAGTTCTAGGAAGATTTTGCATTGCATTGTGCTAATTACTAGGGATAAAGACAGTAAATAATTATTAATCTCCTCTGCTTATAGAGCAAAGACAGCTATTTCTTTAAAGATTAGTTTTCCAATATAAATCTAAAATAATCTCTGCAGAACAAGTAGATGGATTAAACTCCATTTCTTTTGTAGTTTAGTGGCATATTCATATTTGCACAACCACTGAAAAAGCCAGCAGATTGGGTGATTTGACTCCATGCACTAAAGGCCCTGTAAGATAGAAACTTTGCTTTGATTTCTAGTAAGATACTGAAGCACGTCACTTTTTCAAAACTCCCAGGAGCTTAACAAGATTTCAAATAAGTATTCCAGCAGATGACCTTACTTACCACTTTCTCCTCCATTACTTTGCTGCATTCAAATAATTCACTTTCCTGTAAAACTCTAGTACATACACTATGTATGTCTAGGGTCTGCAGCACATTGCAGGGTTCAGCACCACCTCCCAGCCCAAAGCTGCAGGTGGCCTCCACAAGATGAAGGTGTTCCCTGAGAATTTTCTACCTCTATCTATTCCCCATTTAAAATCAGGAGGGAAATGAACTTCATTGTATGTTAAATAAATATGTTCAGGTTCTTTCATAAGCATGAATCTTTCACGCATAATATGTATATGGTTTATATACATATATAACCAAACACACTAAAATATGAGAAAAAAACCACCACATGTAAATTCCATGATTTTCGGGGACAACTAGTGGATTACATTCCAGCATATAAAGATGCATGATTTATATTTTCCTCTAGAGATATTCCAAAATCCTATTATTGAGCCATATCTCCAAGGAGAGGAGAGGATTTGTTTGGGTTTTTTTGTTGTTTGTTTTTAATCAAACCTCTTTTTAATCAATCAGAACAAAATGTTTTCATGCAGGAAGAGGAAAAAATTCAGTGCAAAAGCAACAGAGTCCTGATGGAATAGGGGGATTTAGAAGAGAAAAGGAAGATGAAATAAAAATGCAGGAAACAAAGATGTGTACTCTTTGAGCGCCTTTATTACACAGATGTATGCAGGGACAGTTTGCTCCCAAAGGAAATCATTAGAAAGATAACTTTTAAGAAGCTGCACCAGGAGACTGAATTCAGCCTTGAGGGCTGATGCAAATTATGATCACTGTGTTTTGCTGTTAATTCTGGTATACTTTTGGCTTCAGACCCATTTTGTGTTTTCCCCTTTTAGGGCCAATTTCTGCACAGCTACAGACATGCTACTCCTGGGGAGAGAAACCTGAATATGTGCACAAGAGCCTTTCTGCAGAATTCATCTGGCACCGACTGCTTCCCAGATCTACTGCTCTCTTCCCTGTGCAAGCCCTTACAGACTTCTTAGTCAAATCAGGCATGTGAGAGAAAGCTATTCTTTAAGATTATCTAAGGTCAGAAATGATTCAGATTCTCACCACGATTCAACAACTACATTCAAGAATTCAAGCCCCATTTTTAAATACTTCACAGCATCTTGAGTGCTTCACTGAAATTGTCAGTCACCTGGTCTAAGAACAAGGATGTGCCTGTATACTCAGCTCAAGTAGGACCCTATAGGATTTCAGAAAAACAAACAAACAGCTTTATCACAACGTTATCAACCCACTTATAATGTTTCATTATGACCTTGCTTGCTTTTAAACAACATTCCACCACTAATTCTAGCCAGTTTTGGTATAAACGGAAGGAGAGTTCCTTTTATCTCTCAAGAAGATAGGAAAATGCCACATCTTCATAACAGAGTGAATAATCCACATCTGCAACACATCTTCTATAATTTAAACTCATGACACCACACTCCTCAGCAGCAACTCCAATTCTGCCTCTCAAAATTAGAAATCTAGTTTCAAGTCACTGAAAAAAAGACTCTGGAACTTCAAAGCCAAACTGTTCCTTCAGCACTGAGGTGCCCCACAGTTTTCTCAACATGAGAGAAAATACAGGCTGCCAGCTGAGATTCAGAGATGTGCATTCACAGAAGAATATATAACAGGAGTGAGAAAAGCATACAAGCATTTTAGTCAAAAGCCCTTTCTGGTAAGCATTCTGAACAACCTGAAAATGCACTGTTTTACATTATCTTTTAAAGGAATCAGCACTTCTTTTATGAGAATATTGTCTCAGGGTGTACATCAACTGATCAATACAGCACCCATGTAGACATACTTTACTCTATCAATCATATATTAAAAAGAGCGTCAGCGCTTTATATTCAATACCCAATGTAACCAATTAGTACTGCCATGCCCTGATGTTACACACGTTCATTCCCTTAAATTGCCAAGGCAGTAAATTCTACAGTTATAAATGAGAAGCTGTAAATTGATTTGCATGTAATAACAATACCACTAAACCTTTCTTATCACCCTCTATTTTTCCCATCTGCTATCAGAGTGGAAGTTTAGGATCTATTATTCCCAGAAGGGGACTTACCCAGCTGGACATCTATAACAGTTGGCTGGCTCTCCATGGGGAACAATGGCTTTGGAGGTTTGTCTGTGACTAAAGCTAGAAAAGAAAATGAGAAAATGTAATGGAAAAATTGAGGAAAAAAAAAAAAAAAGCCCTGTCATGTAAGCAATCAAATGTTTCTACACTTGATGGCATGTAAACATTTATTACACAACGTGGCTGTTTCACTGATAATGTGTTACTGCTTTCCTTGTGGCAGAGTCAACAGAAATAAGTTACTTCAAGAATTACATTTTTAATACAAAGCAGCAAAACAAACTCAATTTCTCACTTTTAATCTACATATAATAACTAGATCAAGCATTTCAGATTATCACCTTGCAAAGTTAACACACTTAATTTGAAATACCAACCAAATCTATTTCAGTGTGACCAGTCCCAACATGTCTCTATGCTTGCCCAAAACAGTGTTTAGACGCTCAAAGAAAACTGCCCCATAATTTTGTCTGATGATCCCCTGCAGCTTCACACCCAGCTTACTTTCCCACCCAAGTGGGTGGGGACCTGAACCCTCTTCTCCAAGCCCAGCTGGGGACCCTGCCTTCTGCGGTAGAGAAGTATCTCCATCTGAGAGCAGGAAGCATTACCCCAGCCTTCTCCAGCCACTAGGACAGATGGTCACAGGTAGCACTGCTACAGAAGGGCACAGCTACAGAGTCAGGCTTCATGACCTGGTTTGAGAGCTTAGTGCCAGGCTATGCAAATAGGTTTTGTAAGCTGGAGCTAGCTTGAAATAAATCTGAGCATGCCTGAAGACGGGGAGAACTGTTTTTAATAAAATACAGCATCTTGCACCACATGAAATTAAACATTTCAAAATTATTTCAATACTTTTCCAGTTGAAATTCATCACCTAACTTATTTGATCTGAGTTTGTAAAATCAATTTGCATTTTTCAATAAAAGACTTGGGCAAAATTACTCTGATCTCCTCAGAAGCCTCAGCACTTACTGATTTGATAGGAAATAAGTCTACCCGGTGTTTTGGTAGCTCAAGCTGAAGTTGCCTCTGTCTGGGAAGCAGATCTCCTTGAACCAAGAAGAGGGTGCTGGAGTTCTGAAAGCTCCTGGCCTGTGCCCTTAGTGTACTGGGAGGACATCTCTCCTCCACGGGGTCTGCTTCAGCATCAGTCAGTGGTTCAACAGACCTTCCCTGCAGCTTTAAAACAAGCTGGCTGAGTGGCTGAAACAGAGGTGCAGCAGTTACGTGTTTCGCTACTGGGGCTCCGATAATCACCTATCAAAATGACAGCTGCATATAACTGGATGTAGCTGAACTTTTCTACTACCCCAAAAAATATAGAAATCATTATTAACCTACAAAATACTTTTACATTCACATCGACAGGAAGTGACAAACTGCATTAGAGAAATATCTGTTTGATTTCACTTTACAGTTGACAGTCAGCACAATCTATTTCCCCAGTTCCATTTAAATGAAAATGGAGTTCCTTCCACTAATGCTACAGCTATGCTTTGCTTATCACAAAATAAGCTTTTGGGTAACAAGTCAGCAGCCAACATTTCAGATCAAAATCACGTGTGTTCATAAGAACTCCTTGTATTGTCTACGTGAAAGGACAACTCAGGAATTTCCAAAGTGATTTAAACAGTATGTTATTAAGACTAAAACCACAAGCAGGGTTCAGAACAACAGAGAAATGGGAAATTCTGTTAATGAGAATTCATCAGTTCAAAAATGCCCATCCAATATCAAGTGGTAAGGCTGACCCAAAAGCAACATCAAGGCTACCGGTACAATCACATTATTTGGGGATTAGCCTGTGAGTAGAAAATTTCTGGCAGAAAGAAATAATTAATTTGTGTGCTAATGCACCTAAGTCATCTAAATGTCATTAGAGACTAAGAAGAAATTTCTGCCAAACCTACATGTGTAAGTACAGTCTAACTACTTGCTTTTTATGGGAATTTCAATCCCAACCAAAGCGGAAAACTTCTAAGTAGGAGTTTTGGGCATCTGGAACACATTCCACTGATAATTTTTTTAAGCAACGGATGCTTTTAAGATGCTTAAAGCTTTTGAGATGCTCTTCCTAATAATATCGCACTGTATCCAAGGGGAGATGGATAACTATTTCTCCAGCTTCTTCACAAATCACATCCAAATTCAAAATATTTCACTTTCTGGTATATTACCAACACTTTTTTCATTAGTTTTTTTCTTCATTCCATCTCCCCCTCCTTACTGTTTTAGGCTTTTGTTGCTACCATTAGGTTTTTCTTGTATTATTGTTTTTCATTTCTGGTACTAAATTGTACTCTGTGTGCATTGTAGGACATGGAGGAAACTCGCTGGGGTAGCTGCATCCACGTGGTGCCAGTGTGCTCAGGCTTTCCTTGTTTAATGTTCTTTTCATACCTCATTCCCACCTGCTCTCCTTGCAATTCAATCTGACCAGGGCTTCCCCTGTTTGCCTTAGCTTTACTTGCGGTCTTTGGATGTTTTCTAAGTGTGCACCTACATGTCACATTTTAAATTGTTATATTTTGCCATATTGTTCTTGGATGGTAATCATTTTAATGAACTGGCAGCCTGTCAGAACTCTTTATGTAGGAGCTGAAATGGCCCAAAGGAATTTTGAGTCTGGAAGGCAATGAACTGCTGGGTCTTAAACGTCATATGCGTTTACAGAAAACAAAAGCTATTCTGATTTTAGAGGTCAGGCATCAGATCAGTTATTCACCTTATTCACATTCATTTCTTGCCCTTCTTAAACAGTAAGGCTGTAAAAGATATTCTCAGCTACAAGGGATTCTAATCTTCCATGATCTCTGTACTTGATAGAAGTTCGTAAAAAAAAGAAAACTTTATGCAAATTCTCATTCCTCTATAGAGGCTTCTTTAATTCTCAGAACAGTTTTATAGACATGCAGCACTCTTATTCCCAGCCTTGCTAAAAGGGGTAGCAGAACAAAGAGTTAATATTGTTACTGTAACAACACCTCTAACAATATTATGTGTTCTCATGGAACTCTTACTTCACCTCCCAAAAAAACCACTTTAATTTAAAACGGCTAAGCGCACTGCAAACATTCTTCCTATTATTAAAGGTACAGCAGTAATTCAGCACAGAAGTATGAATATTCCTCAGTAACTGTACCCCTTGGAACATGCCATGCCCTTGGGCAGCTCAAAGCACCCATACTTACATGGTGAAGCCACTAGAACAAGGATGACATTAGTTCCCCAAATGAACAATCCCCACAAACAGCCCTACCTTTGCAAGACAGTAGGTCTGACAATGAATCACACTAAGGATTTCTTTGCCTTTACTTGCTGTTCTAGGATTTCAGCCCCTGAACAGGCTGTGACAGCTTTGACTGCATTTGTTTATGTATCAGCTGATAGAGTATGCTATTGAATTAAGATTGAGAGGAGGGCTTGCACAAGGCTTCTGTGGTTTGTCCCACAGTAACACCACACACAGTACTTGGGGCATCACTGGAAGTCACAGCTGGAAAGACATTTCTTTACCCAGAGGCACCCAGCAACGCATACACCTCCCATGAGAACTTACTGGACACGGCCAGAGGCTGTTCAGTTCCTCCTATGCTTATATTCACCCCATTAGAAAGCAATACACATACTTTAAAACAATAATCAAGTTGCTATGATTTCAACAACACTTGCCATGGAGTTTTTCCATAAGAGATTTAAAGGCAGAGCATTGTACAAATCAATACACTGATCTGATCCTTTGAAACTATTAATCCAGGTGCATTTTCTTTCCTGGAACACATGACACTTTTATACTTTCTTTTTCATAGGGACAAGCAATATGCTGTCCCAGGAGAAGTGCCTCAGAAAAGCAGAGAAGATTTTGTCTCTTCAAGCAGTTACACAGTGACCTTTAGCAGATAAGGGAGATAAGCAGATAAAATAACTTGCTGCACAGGGTAATGTCTGGCTACCCACAGCACCACCTGAAGAAGACAACTGCCTTGAAGGAGCAGCTCCTGCTTCTCAGTGCCAGTGCAGTGCGAGAGCCTAGAGGCTCATTTTTTCATACCATGGCCTTACTGTTTCAAAATTCTCTCATTCCATATTCAAACATGTATCTGACACACTAATGAGTTCTCCAGAAAAAGCACAAAACAGTTGAAAACAAACAGCCTTAGGATATCATTACTTTGGGATAAGCAACGATAACCAGCTAGAAAAACTACCCCACATCTCCATAAGCACCAGTTCCTTCACACTCTGCTCATTGATGTATTCCCTGCACTATTTCCTACCTTCCCTCTGCAGCAGCCTCACAGTACTTTCCCCACCCAAGGCAGACTTCTTTTACAGCAAGCACTGTGAGAGACAGACAGCCCAAGCTGTTACTACAATGAAAACATGGCTCTTACTATAATTTTTAAGGAGCTCAGCTAAACACAACTTCTGAACTTAACGCAGATCACCTTCCTTCCCCCTGTGCCATGCAAAGCCATGTTCAAAGCCAATAGACATCACCTGTGCTCCAAGGACCTGAATTGCTACCAGTGTGAAGCCAGTCAGCATCAGGATCACACACTGAAATCCAGCTGCTTATGATCTGAAGGGCCTCTTTCTTGTAACTGAGTACAGCTGGAGCCTTTTCCAGACCAGATAACTCTTCTAAGGGAGATGAAGGCAGAAGGCTAAAAACGTTAACTGACATATGGCTTAGAATTGGTCTAATCCTGAGGAGGGTTTTCTTCTTCTTCCTCAGGGCAGATACGAGAAAGATGACTTTTTATCTTCTTTTGATAAGCACCCAAAGTACATTGCAGTTCTATAATTTTGCTATTGATGTACCTCCTGGACATTTGTTCATGTAATTTGCAGTGATGAAAGGAACTGTTATCCAAATATGAAGCAGAATGCAGGGAATTTAACAGAATTGTTTCAAGTCTTCTATGATGCAATTATATGCCAAACTACTTCCTTCTGGCTTTTCCCACCATTAATAACACAGAGCCTCTAGTATCATTCAATCAAGGATCTGGCTAACCTTTTGACAGCAGAACTGATCTGTTTGAATAGCATCCTCTGGGGCAACTAACAGCATGCCAAATCCTTAATCTGAAACTAGCTCATACCCCCAAGTTAAGCTTTTGTTCACTCCTACTTCAAATACACATGCTTCCAGGCACGGCTTAGATCTACTTTGGCATCTAAAAATCTTGGCAGTGACATCGCAACTTTCACACCATAGACGAAGATGGAACTAACTGCAAAATGCTAAATCAATATGTTAACCAGAGGGCACATGTTGCTAAGAGAAGCTCAGCATTACATCTTTTAAAAAAATACGTACCTAACTCCCTTTGGCTCATCCGAAATCCTACCTTGTGCCAACAGATTTCTCAATGGCTGACAGAAAAACGCTTCAGGCCTGACCTGCTACTGCTTTATCTTTTATGTTGCTGCTTACACCTAAGCAAACGTGTTAACCAATTGTGCAGATGTAAACATGACAGCTATAGTCTTAGCTGCCAGGGACTGAGCTGTGCACTTGCAGAGTTAAAAGCTTATGTAAAGAGCCAAGGGTTCCACCTGGACTTGTCATAAGTAGCCTCTGTGGAGTGTGCCTCCAACACATGTCCGCCAGCAAGTCCCGCTGGCCGATCAGAACAAACTCTTTATTTTCTTTTCACAGCAGTAGATTACCACACAAGGTGAGAAGCAGTGGAAAACCACATAAAGCAACTCATTCATAAAAATGCAACTTTGTGAAGCTGCGTTTATGTGGGTACACTGTTTCCTGATTAGCTGTAGTGTCAGTCAAAACATGCTTTTCCAGTATTCCGCTGACTTTGTGCTGCCTTTCCTTCACCACAGTATCAAGTTGACAAAACGATTGCACCTCCACCCGTTATTTGCTGTAACTGCAATAAAGTCATGGCAACAAAATGCTGTCAAAGGATAAATGTCTCCACCTTTGAAAATAAACACCAAACACTTATTCTCAATAAACTCAAACTCAATAAACTCAGAACTTGTGTGGAAGCCAGGAGTCATTAACTAGGGACAATTTTTTTTTCCTCTATTTTATTATTATTATTTGAGCAGGAAATGTATCTTTTGGGACAATGGGGCAAAATGATACAGCAACTGGATGCCCTCTCTCCCCCCTTACTACCATCACCACAAATATCACTTGAAAACTACCTAGGATCAAGAGTGCCTTAATGCACTGTTTGGTCTGACACTGTGGGACAATTTTCTGCAAGGAGTTTAGCATTTTTATATTAGCAGTAAATAATTAGAATTCATCACATGAATTCTTTTTATGACATAGAAAGAACGGCAACACAATCACATTTTTAAATAAGATGCTGTGTCCATGTTGAAATGCAGCTCTCAAGGGAAATGAATTTTGAGGCACTTCAGATGCTCTTGGATCATTACCGGTGGTTTTTATTGTAAGCCATTAAGTTCTCAATGACTTGGAACAGACCCATGTTTGACAGGTCATACTACTGGCACCAAGAAGAAGTTGGCCATGACTGTAGCCCCCTTGACTTTGAGAGCAGTCAAAATCCTAAACAACTAACCATGTCTGTCCTCTTCTTGCCAGCCACTCCAACAGCTTCTGCTGCAGGCATGACCTTGCTGCCCATGGTAACTTTAAAACTAGTAAGAGCAGCTGGCAAAAGAGAAGGTGTGAAATCATCTCTGAAAAAGAGGTCTTGCTGACAGTCTTCTCAGCTTAGATGTCTTTAGCTACTGCACACTGGGTGCTATCAGAGTGCATGGAGATAGCCAAAATGCTTTGGAGAGAAGTGAAGGAGCATCAGGTATTTGTTAATTCATGGAAATGTTAAGAAAAGTTGAAATGAACTAGATTTTGGGTTGGGGATCTTCTAGTTTTCAGATTTGTGTATGACCTTCTTTCCCATTCTTACAAGGCAATCAAGTCATGTAAGGCTATAGAAAATGAATTGGTGAGATTCTGGTGGAACTTACACAACAGAACATGACTTAGGAGGACTCTGGTGAAGTGCAATAGAAACAATAGCATAGATCACACATTATTGAAGCATAGGTGGCAAAATCCCACAAGGTGCCCATCACAAAGTAATTACAACAGGGATGAACACTTAACACTACTTCAATATACATTTTAAATGCCAGTAACAGCTGATTGTTATGCATCTTCTGATGCGAAACATTCACTGACACTGATGGTATGGGTTACTATCAAGTCATTGCAAGGTGAGTGCTGGAAAGTAGAAGAATTCTGTGTTAGCAGGGCTCTCCCCATACTGATGCTATGATGTTTCTTTACTCCTATGGCTCCCAACACACTTTTCTTTTCACTGCATTTCTAAATTTCACAGATTGGATTAGATCATGCAAGATCATTTTAATTCTCTCCTAAGTGTGGATCATGCAGCTTTCTTTTATGAAGCAAGCATGAGTTCCCTTTGAAGTGCAGAAAAAAAGTGTAATAAATTGTTACTAAATGTAGACTGCATTTCCCCACAATATAATTCATGAAAATCTCAAATGGACTGTACTTTATTTAATGAACAGACTGTATTTAACACAAAGGATACATCATTTCATCTACACTAAAAATGTTTCTCTTGGACTCTGAGCGAAATAAGATGCTGAAATTACCCTCTATTTCAAGGAGATCTGCAAAGAACATTTTATGACATTTTATCTTTTGGCCTTTTAAATTCTTTTTTCTTTCTGTCCTATAAAAAAGTAAAGTAGTGGTGACGGATGAAGCCAGATCCCATCATCCATCTTGAAGGGACAGCTGGAGACTTTGCACACAAATGAAAGCTATCATTCTTGTCAACCTGAAGCCAGAGCACCAAAAGCTACAGTCCGCAACCAATTAATATTCCATGATCAACTTGACCACTTGTGTACAGTGAACTACTGCACCACAGCACAATCCCAGCAACATGAATTATCATGGAATGGATTGTATGTGTTGTTTTAATAAAACTTAAAGCAATGCATTATTCTCTGAAACTAAAAACCTCATATTAAATATGGATAGTGAATCAAAAGAGAATTACTGTGGACGATGAAGGCCAGCTGAACTAAGCATTAAGCACCTATGGTACTATATTTAGGTAAAACAATGGGAGCTCTTTTTGGGGCTGGGAAATACCATCTCCAAGCTCAATAGCAGCCTCCATCTCATGCACACCACAATCCAGTAAAGGAGGAGCTGGTGTCATTTTGCCACCTCTCTTAATTTGCTGTTTCAGGCAACTGCATAACTTACTGTGCCCTGAGATAGCCCTGAGCAAAAACCTCTGTTACAGACCAAATATCTCTGTGTACTTTTTCAAAGAGGAGGACAGAGCTATTAAAGATCAGCATTAAAAATGTATTTCATTTGCAGTCTCAAAGGCAGTAGAGACCATTTAAAACTTGTACTTTTGACACTATTAGATGTTGCACAATGTAAGAGCTCAGCCTACTTTGATGTTCAGCAGGACCACTACAATTTGAAAGCAGCCATACTGCAAACAATTTTCAGATGGAATTTCAATTGTAAGTTTTTTAGACTAACAGGATTCACAAGTAGGAAACATGGACACTTCTGTTAAGTGATCTCTTGCCAATTGATTCCGCTCTGTAGGGGTTTAATGAGTAGGTTTCACCCTGCCCCATCCAGCCTATTAATTTTGATGCGTTCTTTCTTTGGATTAGCACCCCGGCTTTGAAAGCTTGCTACAATGATGAAAAATGTACTATGCTTGACAAGGAACACCTTTTCATAAAATGTTTATGCAATATTTATGTAAGTTGTCTCTAATTTGCCTTTAAAAGATGCAAACTATATTCCAGCAGGTATTGCTAATATTTTTTTCATTTTACCACTGAAGAAGTTTTGAACTCTATTTTTCACTAAGCATGTATAGAAATAAATGGGCCAAATCATGTCATTATTGGTTGGATGAGCAGGAAAACAAGTAAAAGCAGGCATAATATAGGCATGTAAAGAAATCATAGATAACGCTCACTACTGTTCATCCTCCCTCATGACTGAGGATCAAGAAAATGTAAATCTTCTCATGAAAGAGAGTGCTTTAAGAAATGAAGGAGACAGTTATCCCATGAAATGTGTCCTTTTATCTTAGGCAAAGGATTAAAAGAACTAACAAAAAAGTAGCATCCACAGAAATCTCTGTCAGGATGACCCATTTTCAGTCAGCACTGCTGCCTTTCAACACTTTAATCAGAGTTTATACCAGGTGATGGGAAGCAGAATAGCCTCCTGGTGATCACTGTGGGACCCGAATCTTTCAGTATCAGCTACTGTCAAACACAGAGCAGTTTTCTGATTGGAGAATGCAATTTCTTTTTCACAAAAATACACCAAACATGCACAAAGCACTGCCTCAAAGAAAGATGCTACAGGAAATGTCACAGCTTTGATAAAACAAATTTCAGATAAATGATTCACATCCTAAGTCAGTGGGCACACTCTCACCCCAGGTAGTAGGTTTACAGGAGGCAACTATTCAACACTAAATTATAGTATTTTAAGAGTAAAATATTACTTGAAAAAGTTTAATGGTCCAGTGGAGATGCAAAGAATGGCAAGCAAACCTACAAAGGTAATGTGACTAAAGGCTGCATATATGTACAAAAAGCATGAGGACAAATGTCATTCCAGTGCAGCTCCGTTAACAACCCTAGTGACACGCAGCACAGTTAAGAGGAACAAATTAAGTTCCCAGTGAAACAGTTCAAAGACCTTGTGGTAAAACTAAGAGCAATGGAAAAGAGTGAAGACACGGACAAAAAAATGTCTTTGGGATATACTAATTTTGAATCTATGTGACCATCACCAAGCAAACTGTCAACACACCAGATGTTTATACCACAGGAACCTAAAATAAACTTGACATCAGAGTAAGCAATGGATTGTACCTGTCCCACTGCTCAATTTGGGCAGAGGTTATACTGTATACAGCAGAAACTGTAGGAGGGACAAGCTTCCAAATCCCCTGAAATGTGTGATTAAACAGTCCCACAGGCACTTCAAATGGCTGCAGATAAGGATTTAATCCTTCAGTATATTTCTTCTATCATTTATTAAAAGATTAAGATAATCTTTAAATCAAGAAAAAAAAATAGAAAAAAAAATTGAAAAAGCCAGGGAGGGGAGGGGAAGGGAGGAGCACTCACCCTGTTCATTAAGAAATTGCATGGGAAAGGGAACTTGCTCCCCCCAGCCTTGGTGAACAAGGCAGTACAAAGTCTCTGTGAACAGTGCATGGACCCAACACTGATGGGCTGCCCAAAGAGCCAGGTACTGCACCTCCCTCTGCCTGAACTACTTGTGCATACACAAACTCCCGAGAGCGCTTTTCCATTCTCCTGCAATTTCTCCATCTGACTGCAAGGACAGAAATCAGCACTGCTCCTACCCCTCAGCCACCAGGATGCAGCTCAAAACAGAGATCACTTTCCTCAGCTGCTACATTCCTCTGCTGGTCTCAGAGGACTGTTCATTACCCAGCTTTTAGGTTTCATGATGCTTTTTTCCCCACAGAGAGATATAAGTTTTGCACCAGGAATGTAAATTCTGAGAAATTTTTCATGAAATGGTGTCAGCTTGTTGTAACGAACCTGTTTGACACTTCATTTTCCTGTTGAAAGTGTCTTCTGTTTGTCATGTGTTGAAGCAATTTAAGATTTTGCTTTGACATTTTCAACAAGAGAACAAGACGATTCAATCTGTTCTAGGTAGTAACTGCCATTACATTTGAATTACATCATTCAAATGAAACTCAACACACTATTTTGACTGCCATTTTATATCTCATCTATGGTTATGTAGTACTACTGCACCAGCTCATGGAAAAAAGGTCAAGCAATTTAAAAAAAGATTCCCCTCCCCAAATTTTCAAATAATGTCACTCTGAAACTTGAATTTCTTTCTGAAACAGTATTCTCAAATGGCATTCTTCAGACGTGCCTTTATGAGGGGAATTTGGAGAATTCTGGGTTTTGTTCCGATGTAAAATGAAAGTAAAATCTGAGAAACAACTCCACAAATTTCTTTCCAAATAAAAAAATATAAATTTACAACCATCTATAATAATTCAGTCCCAATGGGTGGAATAACTGGCTGATGGAGAAGTACAAACTCAGCAGCGACAGTGTAGGAAACAGTAAGGGTTTCATCACTTGTCACGTTCATCATACGGCGAGTGTGATAACCTGCCCTGTGTATGAGTGATTGTTTTATGTTCACCCCATTTGAAAAATTTTCTCCGTTTTGTTGTCTGCTTTAAAATGTGTTATGCACAACATTCAGTTCTCTCTAATTCATGTGTACGTGTCCATCAACTCCTTCTGATGTACAGTAGTTATCAATCATGTTTTATTTATTGCAGGAAAAAAAGATTATGTCTTGTTCATCAAATCTTTTACTTCAATTCTAGGGTCTGTTTTCTAGACATTTTAAACTGAAAGACATGAGACACATAGCTAAAGAGCATGACCATTTCTCAGGAGATTAACAATATTTTGATTAATAATTAGAGAACAAAGTGTTTTATCAAGGTAATAAGGAGATAATCTAAATACAAGATTACATTTGAGAAATATTATCACTTTATCTCCCAGATTTTAACTAATAATTAAAGAAAATCTTTAAGTGTCAGCACACTTGTAAAATAGGTACTATATAAAGATTTATCACTTATCTACAAACTATATGATATCACTGCTTTTTACAGAACCTGTGGATTAAATACAGAAAGGATGGGCTGGGGTTATTTTAGTTGTTGTTTGAGGGTGTTCTTAGTAGTAAAAGCACAGCAGCATTGTAACAGTGTTGGATCACAGAAACAAAAACACAATACAGCTGTAATTTTAGATAGGCTTTTAAGACAGAAGGTCTGTCTTAATCTGTATTTAGTCTCAGATTGTGTCTAAAGACTACTTTTTGTACCATCCTTTTGTTGATTATTACCCATCCAGAGATGAGTCCCTATACATGCATTACTGATACCAGAACAAAAGGGAGTATTCAAATGCAACTGCAGGATTGGGTTCCATTTCAGCTAATACACCTGAGTAAAAGTCAGAGACCTCTCCCCGCCCTTGGTATTATTCTGCAATGAAGTGCTTCCTTGACAAGATGTTGTAAAGGGATCTAATATACTGTACTGTAAATAGGCAATTTTGTCTGAATTCATAGTAGCACTGTTTTTTAACTGCTCCAGAGCTAACATTTAGGGAATTCTGAGTTGTTGCTGGAATGCTTCTCTTCTCCTCCTACATACTCTCAAGTTAATATACCTCTTTCTGTTGGTAAATAAGCACCTTTGTGTTCAAAATAGTCCAATCTGGAGCTGCATAAAACAGTTAAATTATCATTAACACCATATACTGATCTTGCAAGGAGTTGAAAACTCCAACACAATTTCATATTAAAGCAGCAGAGCCTTAAGCTTTTGTGTCTATGAATGATGAGCAACATTACTTCAAATGACATCTTTTGTCAGAGTTGCTTGAGCTAAAGACAGAGTGAATCCATTTGTATAAATTGTGGCTTCGCTGCTGAAAGATTACAAAAATATATGGTGCTATCCTTAAGTCTCAAACCATTAATATAGTTAAAATATGCCGTCTTTTTCCAGGAAGAACAAGCAAGTCCCTAAACCACTATCATCAATCATGACTAATTCATTAAATATACAATTCCAACATCAATAGAAAAAGAAAATACAGTATAGTATATCATCTGTCACTACATCAAACATCTCTATTTTTCAATGGAAACTACAAGTCAAGATTTCCAAGGCCTGTGATATAGATGGTTCCTATGTGCCACCAGGATTAGCCTTTTGTTAGTTTTCCATTTGTGCGATAGATCCAAAGCTAGATATTTTTATTTGGAAAAGGAAGCCAATATTAATTCCCCCCTCAAGAAAATATATGTCTGGATGCTATGGCTTAGTCATTGAAGCACTTTAAAATTATCAGCAATCAAGCAGATCTTATAAAAGATATTTCTGATTCTTCAAACCTACACATTAACTAATTTATTAGAACTATACAGATTTTATACTGCCAGGGTGTCCAAAACCACTACAAGTTATGGGCCAGGAGTGCACTGTACTGTACAAAAAGTTCCTGCCCACTGGTACTATCTTTGATTCAGATCATTGCCTTATCAGTTGTATTCTCATGGTGTTATGTCATGGTTTGGAGCAATGAGCATTTCACTATGCAAGACTGAAGGTCACACTAACAAAAAGGAACACTAATGGGGTGAAAATGAATATCGGGGAGGGGAGGGGGGGGACACACACACACGGATGGACAATAAATCATTCTTGGAATCCTATTTAATTGATCATTTTGTGGCTGACCTTGCTTCTGCAGAAGTCAATGGCAAAGCTTCTGTTTCTGTGGATATGTACGGGATTGGGTCCTTTAAACTACGGCATGTTTTATGAATACTAAAGGTAGCTTATTTTACACTAGAATTTTCTTTATTAATTCTCAATACAAAACTTTGTCAAGAGTGCCAAATTGCTGTATAAAAGCACCCCATAATACTGTACATTAATTTAATACATGATACATTTCCCTGCTAGTAATAATAAACATCACTTTCAATACACAGATGTCTAACAGACCAAATTCTCTCCCCCCATCTTCCTTCCCAGTATTTTCCTCCCAAATTTTACAAACATGTCTGTCACAAACTACCATCTCTCCATCTTTGTCTGGCAGTCTGACATTTCCTTTAACAATAAGTGAAATACCTCTGAGGCAATCAACGTTCTCCCCGAGACCCACTCCCCAGCAGCACAAGGCTCACAGTACTAGGACAGAGGACTCAGCAACAGGATTTACACTTACTTGAAATAGAAATGAGCCAACAAGGATTATTCTGCAGCCATATTTTTTAGGTTAAAGAACCTGACTTAACAGAGTGTGATGTGAGTCATAGGGAAGCAGGCAGCTCAGGGTCAGGAGTCTCTGTACTTGCTTTGACCATGGTGGCTGAGGCAGATCCTCTTTACCATGACCAAGCTGGGCTGCCCAGAGCAGGCAAACTGGCTTGGTAGGAACTTAGGCTGCATCTGAGAATACTTGCTTATTCTCTCTTTTTCCTCATGTTATCTTAACTCAAGATGTGTCACTGTCTCTTGTACACTCATCACTGTTGATGACAGTCCTAACACGCTTTGTTGAAGTGTTTTCAGAGGGGCACGTTTCCTTCTGGTGCTCATCTCTCCTGTGTCAGCATATTTGGAAAATCTGGATCAGGGAGAGCGGCATCCACTGGGGAATCTCCAAAATCTGCACTACTGTAGGAGCAAACAGCACAATGGAGCATGCTCCTTCCATCCCTCTAATGGCACACAAGCCTCCTTCCTCCTCCTTTCCATTTCCCTCTGCCTCTTAGAAAAATGATTTACCAATACCACACACTGAAATGTCTCCTTTGGGAAGCAAGTCTAAAGGATCCTATGTAGAAATAGGACAGGCACGTACAGTATAAGTACAAGCCATGGAGACTGTCAGAGATGCACTGAAATTAGCACACAGTTTTGGGGATGGAGCATTTCCTTGATGGACTCTCTGTACAAGAAACTGAGACATGAGATGCAGGCTTTGACAAGATGCCCTTATGGGAGCAAACTTTCCAACACCAATGAAGCAGTGCTTTCCTCATGCCCGAGATAAAGTCCTAGTCTCATATTAATCAGTGTTTTTTGGACTGCTGCAGGGGGGACCACAGCTTTAAGAGAAGGGGAAAACCCTCAGATCAGGAAACTTTCCAGTCTGAATCCCTCTAGTGAAGTAAATTTCATATGGAGATGTTTCTTTCGAGAGATGAGGCTGCAGTCTCACAAGCGAGAACACTCAGGGCAAGCAGCAACTTTGGGCTGATTATCATCATGCGGCTATTTATCTTGCTCTTTCATGGTTTTAGACTGTCTGGATTTTCTGTGGTGCGAGCCGGATGACTCTGAGTGCTGGCACAGCAGTCTGTCACAGAGGAGAGTAAATTTTACACCTGAAATCCAACTTTTTAGACAGTAATAGTTTGGCAGTAAGATGTCTGATTCTTATTGTTCATGGTTTTGCTGGTACTCTCAGTACATTTTTTAATTAATACATTTAATTATAAATTGTAATAAAAAAATGACCTTTCCCAGATTTCACCTCTCTCAGGCTTTAGTTCCTTTCCTTTTTCACTCCTACATAGTTTGTTCTATTTTAAAAAAAAGACAGTGAGAAGAAGTAGAAACTAGGAGATTCCAATTATATTTTCACACTGTTTGAACACTGAGCAGTGCTCAAATACTAAAGGTAGGAGTCTAGATAATTTTTTCAGACAAATGGTTCATAAAGGAAAAGAAACGTGTTATTGGTTGCCTGAAACTGTTTGTAAATTAATGTCAAATTCAGTTTTAGATGAAAAAAAAAAAACCAAACCAAAAACCAAAACCCAAAATGTAAGAGTAATATACTTCTTCTCCCCGGATAGGAACACCTCGGTGTGACATTTGTCTTATGTGAAACATAAGTTATATATTTTTCTTCAGAAAATTAAGATGATATCTTTAAAGAATATTTAACCTCGTCTAATCTAAAACAAATGTCTTGAGGAGGTTTGTAGGCAAAAAAAAAAAGATGAAAAAAAATCACATCACTTCTTTTCCCCAAAATATTATATCTAACTGCTGTACTGAGAAAATTGCCATACAGCACTTTGCAAAGGCTTGTCTTCCCTTTCAAAGGGTCTTAAAATGCTACCCAGATGAATTTCTACATAATCTGCCAAATGTGTCCGTTTATACCTTGCCATTCATTTAATTAATCTAGGTGTGGGGTTTCAGGATATTGAATTTCCTCTGGTTTTGCATAATTTCATATGATGCTTTCATTATTTCATTCAGCAACTGAATTGACTGAAACGACTCTTACATTTTCAAGCTTCAGATTCAGGCAGATAAAACTTCCTAATTTAAACTCATGCTAATTTTGAAAGCTTCTTACACAGTTGCAGCAGCTAAAAGCCTTAGCTTTTGCTTTTGTTTCTTAAAAAAAACCCTCAAAATTCTGGAGGAATTTGGAGAAAACCAAGGTACTATCTGTATCTCTCATGTCACAGGAGGAATATCCTATCCCTTGCAGAACTCAGCTGTAGATATTCTTTCTTATGTAAACTCTCTGTTTCTGCACAAGTAGGTGTCCTTTGGGTTGGTGGATTAAGGCCTCTAAGACAAGAGCCATTAAAAATTAGATGTCTGGCAAGATCTGATGCTTATGTGAATGAGACTCAAGAAAACACTATACTGCAATCCAAACCTACACAACACATAAATAGATTCAAGGTAGTGCCTCAACTGAAAGAGAAGATGGAAAAAATGCAGAGATGCAGTTTGAGAGTTCCCTGTTCACTTATCCCAATGATACCCGTTTTATACCAGTTTTTAAGGTAAATGGGTGAACTTCTATGCCACTATCTGTTAAAGTTATAGCTGGGGGAAGCAGAAGTAAGACAACTGCAACAGTATTTTGAGAATGAAAGAAAGGGGTGTGCTTCCTATCTCTACTTAGTGACACCACTTGACAGATAATTTCTGCTCCTGAACCAAGGCACAGGGTTGCTCCACATTCATACCAGCTCAAATGAAATTACAGCTGCAACAGCAGCCACCATGGACTTGGTATAGAAAACAAGCAACAAAACTGGGTTGCGATCCAAGCTTGTAAGCCAGTCAGCCAAGACCACGTGTCACGTAGCATTGTGCAGAACTTGGCCTCTGTGAGAAAGGAGTCATTGGCACATGCTGAAGGACAAAGCTCCAGCTCTGGCAAGGAAGTTTCTGATGGAGGCTCCAGAAGAATGGTCTGTTTTCCTTTGGCAGCCCATCCTCAGCCCTGCTCCAACTAGAGCAGTGGGCTTTGTCTCTGTCCTAACCCTATCTAAATCCTAAGTCCAGTCTTTGGTTGAGCCTTCACTCAAAGACCTGCAGCCATTGCATATGCTTGGCATTCAACATAAGCATCAACCACTTCTCTGTTTTGCAATGACCTTGCTGGGCTGGACATGCACTTCACATACAGCTGAAATGTGTGGGACACCCAAATGATCACTCTCTTAGTTTCCTTTAATTCTTTTGCACATTTGAAATGTATAAATTCCAGAATGTGGGCAAGTAAGTGACTACTCCTAGGCTGAAATATGCTTGTGCCAAAATACAGCTATTGTAACCAGCACATTTATAATAAACCCACATGCAGCAGGACTTTAACACTAGCATGTTTTACTAGCTATACAGGCATAACATACTAGCATGGCACAATTAAAGAAAAAATAACTTGCCATTCTCCTCTTAATTAGTGTCATTTCGCTTATGAGATCACACAAAAGGCATAAGGCCTATTTCTAGGGGGTAAAGGAGACCACTATTTTGAACAGAACTAGACCCAACCCAATGCTGTACGCCACTCTGTCAAAGGATCTGGGAACAGGTAGGAAATTAACCCATCCCAGCTCTGCTGTAAATCTGTGTGACAGGTAGGACACACAAGATAGGGTTATCCGAAAAGGTCCACGATCTCTCCCCAATGTAAGGTATTATGCTCTGCTCGTTGATGCCTCTGTGAAAGACAGAAGCCGTATGAAACATCAGCTTGTGGTTTATGAGCACGTCATAAACCATCTATGTTCCTCTCTCACATGAGCTGTAAGGTCACAAGGTCCAAATGACATTCATCTTCACTAAGAAAGGGAGCCTTCACTAGGAAAGGAAGAAGGAAATATCTACATCTATTTCCTAAAAAGTCACATCTGTGGAACCCTTTTTCATGTGGATCTTGACACAAAGATCCAAAATCACCTCCAGCCTGCACTGCTTCCTGAGAAACAATATTCAGTCTTGGTGCTAGAAAAGAGGGCAGGCAGGCACAAGACCCACACAGCTCAGCCCATTTACTCTAATGAAAACTGCATAAATGTTGTCCCTACAGAGGGTTCGAGTCAGCAGCTCTCCATAGTCATCCCAGACATGGAACTATTGCAAGCTGGTTGAGGAATATTTTCAGTGCAATGTTCTTGACCCTGGTGTGCACCAGACACAATCATTGGCTTCTGTGCCTGTGGGTTGTGATGTTTTAAGTGATAAATAATGATGATGGACAGGCTTTTAAGTGATAAGTAAACATAACCCCACAGTCAGATGGAACATTTTCAGATATCCCTTGTCTGTCATGCATGCAAAGAACCCAACACACCCTTAAATTGGTAACATCCCAAGCCTGGGTTTTGGATCTAGTGGATTTTCATTTTGAAGACCAGGGTTTCTTGTTAAACAGCATGATATGATGCTTGGCTCCTAAATAATTCAAGTTGGCCAGTTTGTATCATGTGCTTCCATTCTCAGTTCATTACAAAGACTTTTGCTGTGAATTTTTCTCCTCCTGCTGCTTTTTCTTTACAAACAAGACTTCCTATTCTTCTACTTCCCAGTTAGTCTGAGACAACAGTTCATTCTCAGTCTCATCAGTACACGCTGCCCATTTGTCAATATCTTGCCCAACTTTATGCCCACCCCTCCAAGTCTCTATAGCAATTTTAATTAAGTGTACTACACAACTGAAAATTAGCATGTTTTCTAGCTATTCAAAAACCAGTGAAAATCAACACATTGCTAACTGCTAGGGAAGTCTTGCTAAAAGGTTTTCCTGGTGCCAATTATTGATGCCTCAATGATCACTGATTCTTTGAAAAAATCATTATATATAAACAAAGTCAACAGTCTGTTGGCACAACAGAGACAAAGAACAACAGCTGGCAAACACCAGTTATTTTGCACCCATATACTAACAACATTCCTCTTATGTAAATGATCCGCAACGAAGTCATGTTACATGCCTCTAATTTTGCTTCCTGAACGCAGTCAAATGAATCAAGTACAGCGTAGGACACAACTGCCAGCTTCATAGGCAAAATCCGGAGCCTAACTGAGACAAACGGGGTGAATTCCTTATATGAAGGAATTTGGGGTACCTCCCTGTGGTTACAATCCTTTAACACAGCACATAAACACAACACATAAAAACCAACAACCTGTAAATGCCTTCTTTAAAATTAATCATTTTGAAAATTGGACAAAATTTATACCACTGAACAGCAGAATGGTCAAAGATATCACCAATTTCTGAAATTCTTTGTAAAATATTAAATATAGTGTAACTTAAAATTATTGTCATTGCTATTACCATTACTCAACCCAAACCATTTAACTTTGCACTAAGGGTGATCTTAAGACCCAGTGTACAGTCTTGATGTTTTTTTCTCCTCATGATTTTTTGTTTAAAAGGAAGGAAAGACGATTTAGAAAACCAGCAATCTGTCCATCCAAAATGGTTTATCCAAACCAGAAAATACATTACATTAACAGCTACTTTCTCCTCTGTAAGAGTGGATAATCTCAAGTACAGTCACCCTGCCTCATAAAAGACAATCATGTTAATGTAATGCAACATCAGCAACCACCCCCAACCCCAAAACAGCAGGAGTAGGAAGAGATGTAGTGCCTGACAACATATGTTTATCCTCTTATAACTAAATTTAATTTACTGCTCCAATATTCATCCTTTGGTTAGAAATCTTCCTTTATTAAAATTTCTGATTCTTCAGGACAGCAGCTTTGCAGACCTCGCTCTCAGTAAGAAAATATAAATAACTCTGGGCACAGCTAAGGTACACAAACCCCAATGCCCTTCTGTACTGACACGCTAAACTACTCTCAGACAGCAGATGAAGGTTTCCATCTTTTAACAAAGCCTCATCAGATACCTGTGTGCAAGATCCAGTATCTTCCCCAAATATACCATTGTTCAACCAATTTACAAGAAAAACATAGCTTTCTATCAACTGTTTTTCCAGACAGCACAGTAAAAAGCCAACACACTCATTCTATCTCCACATAAGTGCACATTGCAGATACCAGCCCTCCCTTGCTGGACCCCACTGGCATGTGCTGATGCTCACCCTCCCCTTCCAGCAAGAAGAAGCCATGGGGTGGACACAGCATTGTCACTATCACATGGACACTTCCCTCCAGTGTCCTCCCCGCTGCATCCTGTATGAATCTCTCTGGCTTCACTTGGCACGTTCTAGCTTCATTTTGCCTTTTTCAGTGACTGTTACTGAGCCCTTCTATGTGAAAGCACTAAATACACAATCAGAAATGCACCTTCCCAGTACTTTCATCAGTAGAGAGATTAAATTCTTTCAATATTAAGTCCTTTTGACAGGGTCTTATCACCAGCCTTTTCCTGCCAACAACTGCCCTAGTTACACACCAAGGAACCACTGTGGCTCCATCAGCCCAGTGCCACAACGTGCTCTCATCCCTGGACCCTGGAGGATGCTTCAGGTTTTTTTTGGTATACATTGTAGGTGTTCCTGGCTCCCCTACTTGCTGGGCATATCACTTGGTACCTGCTAGTGTTAAAACATATGCTGGTTTAATATATCCAGTTTGACAACTGATCCAAATAATGCTCTGAATTTTTAATAAGGCAAGGTCTGTTTTGATCAATATGTATCTTCTAAGAAAACAGGGTCATAAATAAAACAAATTTAATTTTTAATAATAGAATTAAAGTCTAATGGAAACCTAGCAAAGCAGGAGCAAAGCTATTATTATAACCCTTCCTTTAAAGTCTTTATTGTCTTGGGAACTTTTAATAAATAACTTTTGCCTGTATAACAAATCTACTACTCGCCCTTTGATTTTCACATGGCTTATCCTCCACTATTTTGGGATGGTGTTAGAAAAACTTACTTAGGCATACAAGGTCCTGACCCACTTTCAGATCCCCACTAAGGAAAGGGCTCTGCATACAGCAGCCTACAATGGGGACATTTGTAAGAAAGGACTATGGCAACAAAATCCTATTAGGAAGGTCATCTTCCATTAAAAGAACAATGCTTCAGCTAAAGGACATTATTGGCACTGGATTGGCTATAATTAACCATGAATTCATTTATGCGATGAAGATGTATTTTAACCATCAGAAAAGCAAGCATTTAGAATAGGTTTTGACTAAAGAAAATAGGAGATAAAACCCCCTCAATTTACTATAAAACAAGACTGACTAGCTTATAATGTGAAATATTTGATGTGATTATAAAGGATGAGACTGAAACAGATAACCTGGGAAGTCTCTGCTAAATGCTGTTCTTGTTTGTATGAATAAAGAGAAAAGGGTCTTGCTGTAGGAAAAGAAGGAATCTGTGAACACTGAAAAGCAGCATTTCATACTTTTGCCATGTTGCCATTTGAAAGCACACTAAACTTCTTACTAAGTGGTAGAATTTCTTTTTCCATTAAAATGCTAATAGGAAGGTTAATTCAGCTTAAACCATTGCAAAAAAAAAAAAAAAAAAAAAAAGAAAAGCAGCATAAGCAAAAGGGTTTAGCTTGAGGTTATACTTTCAGAAAAAAAACAAGTTTAAGCTAAATGGGATTTCCACTGAGAAAGAAAACTCACTCAAACAGGAAAAAAACCCCACAACAAAGTGGGGAGCAATTCTACTACTTGCATTTGCTTATGTGACACATCCACGGACTAATGCCTTCCTTTAGGAAACACAAATTCTGTGGCAAAAACTAATGCCTCCTGAGAGAAGTGCATCACATGGTAGCCTCACCTTTTGGATACTACAAAATTTACTAAAACATATCACTCACCTATCCCCATGCTGTAAAAAGAGAAATGCAAAGTCCCTGTGCTGATTTCCATGAGCATGCAGAGACTGAGTCCTTAAGGTCTGCGAAGGAACTGGCAGCAGAGTGCTTTGCAGAAACTTTCGTAGATATTCTGCAGTATCTCAGAGGTAAGGATCAACTCCAAAATGATATGCCTATGTGGGTGATAAATGCAAATCTGCCTTCACTCTTTCATCTGAAAACTGGGGCTCTTATTTCATGCTTGATTATGCTGATGTTTTTTCACCGGTATATGGGGAACATGCAGGCAAGGAAACATTTTGACTTAGCCAAAATTCAGCTGTGACTACCAAACGGCCTCATCCTTCCCTGATGCAGATACAGACTTAGATACTTTCATCAGATAGCTTATTTCAAGGATCTATCACAAGCGTGTGAGATAACCAGGACACATTCAAATCTTAGAAAGAAAATAACTGAGTCCAGTGCTGAGCAAATATTTTCTATAGCATGAGAAGTGTCCTTGTAAAGATGCACTGCATCTTGTTGAGTTCAACGTATTCCAAGTGCAGGAGGAAGGAAAATTGGCGTATTCTCAGTATGAAGGTTATGAAACTGAAAAACTAAAGTGCATGTCCTGCATTTCATCTCATTTTTGTGCAAGCGCTACATGAAAGGCTGTCTCTTCATTTTGGTTCTCACTGTCATCCTGAGACTCCACAAACACAAGTGTTCAGGAGGGAGGGATTCTCTCAAGCCATTTAAAATGGCAAAGTTCAGGTGCACATTGCAGTACGGCAGCAAACCTCCCTGCAGGCCAACAGGGAATGCAGCTACGTGAGGTGGAGTAAAACTATCCCAGGACAACACAATTTGAAAAGTGGAGCCCACCCTTTCTGTTGGGCTCCTAGGCACACTATAGGAAGTGTTAAAGCATGATATACAAGATAGTTTGCAGTTGGCTTAGATGCTCTTCAACCCCACTGAGGAGAGATGTTACTTACTGACCTGAGAAAACTCAGGTTGTTCAGATGTATATATTTTAACTCAAAGCATAAGTAAAACATGAATTCCCTCACTGGCTTTGTTTTAGAAAGACACAATAGGTGGAAGATTGAAGAAACATAATATCCAGTAACAGCTGCCCTATCATAGCTGTGATAGTGTGCAACTTTATGTCAGTAGATAAAGTGACCTTTCCAATGCTTTGTGTAAATACAGTATTACAAAACAGCATAAGCCTAAAAATATCCAGGTTGTCATTCTGATATTTCCAATCATCCCTCACAGACACAGGACAAAACTCAGAATGAAAAATCTTCACAATTTCTGAAGTAGCTTCCATAAGTGTTGCCTCCCCCACTGAAACTGCAAGTAAATAAACAAATTCCTCTTTAAACACATTTGACTTAAATTCTAACAGACTATCCTGTTAAACAATAACTTCCAAAAGATGATTAATGTGTTTTCCAGCCAAACTGGAACTCGTAATCCTTTTGGGTTTGTTCTGAAGGTTCACATAGAGCCTGTCTATTTCCATGAACTTTTAAGTGTATCATGATTGTCTGCAGGAGAACTGCAGCTCTAAATTTCATAAAATAGTTTCACAGAGTCTGGAATCGAGACATTAATGTAACAGACAATGTCTTTGATTTTCTGCAATAATTTGGGTGCAGGCTCTTTCATACATTTTAAAATCTAATATTTCAGATGTCATTTTCTTGCCTGAGGACAGCATGAAGAATGACATTATTAACTCTCAAACAAACTTTGCATTTGGATGTTATTCCTGTTAGTAAGATTTTTACAATAAAAAAGTAAATTAATCTGCAACTTTTTCAAAGGATCCTGCTATAAACAAATAAATGGATGTTCAAATTTCTAAGAAAGG
The DNA here is from genome assembly GCA_004320125.1 of Scolopax mira. Taxonomy (NCBI): domain Eukaryota; kingdom Metazoa; phylum Chordata; class Aves; order Charadriiformes; family Scolopacidae; genus Scolopax; species Scolopax mira. The sequence goes on along the minus strand of BJBW01007002.1, from coordinate 141,562 downwards.
GATACATTGAAATCAATTGTACAACTGCTGGTCACAATCCTACCTTCCCTTCATTATATTCTCTCTCCCTGTCCCATTGATGAGGGGGAGTGATAGAGCAGCTTTGGTGTCCAGACAGGGTCACCACTCCACAGACGTGCACTGCCTTTTCCCTTATCTTCTGACTTTACTCCTCACAATGTACCTTGGTGTGTGGTTTGCTTTATTTGCAATTGAACACACTGTTGTCTCATTTTCAACTTGGCATCCACTGTAACCACCAGGCCCCTTTCAGCAGCCCTCTGTGCAGGAGTAAATTGCAGTCTCCAAGATTGTTCACCAAGCACTTCCAGCTCCCACTGGCACAAAACTACCTAAGGTTTTAGTGAGATAAATGTATTGGATTCCTGTAAGTTTGGGTTCACTGCATGTCAAGTGTTCCCTACCTTCCCTTAGGCACCTCACTGAAATGTCTTAATACTCTGAAGTCTGTTTTCCCCTTCACATGCCATTAATGAACTGGGAATGGGTGGTTCCCAATTAAGCACCTCTCTACATTGGAAATGCTCAAGAAAGGACTTTAATTATATTTTTCTAACCATTTAGCCATGATGGGAAATACCTGAAACTTTTCCGATTATAGAACTTCAAAAAAGTTATCTGAGGGACAGTAACTTCTAACTACCTCACATTCAGTGATTAAATACAAGAGCTGGGTCAAATTACAATGGCAAAAGAGAAAGCAGCTCGAGGCATTCAAATCTCTGTTCTGTAGTCTTATGCCCAAGGCAGATTTTTGAGGTTTTATTAAAAGAAATCCCCTGAAATATTTCTTGGAGGGCTGCATCCTTATCTTATTCAAGACAGCCTTTAGTTCAGGATTCATCATTTTTTAAACGACAGGTGCTAATGTATTCTTTTATAATCTTTTTTTATTATTATTTTACAAGACTTCTTTTGTCCTGCACCATGCTTAATTCTATAGTTTCATTGTAAAAATGTTCTTAACTTGTTAGACAGGCAATCATTAAGATGAGGAGTTTTCCTTTGACAGAAATTGTCCTTTGATGACACCTTTGCTTCAAATGTTGGACTATACTGTTCATTTTATGCACTTACTTCTGTGTTCAGAACAGAAAAGAGACTCAGAATGGATACAGAGGAGCAGCTGCCTGCCCACGTTGCAAGTTCTTCTGCTAATTAGCAGTCACTGCTGGATTAAGATGATTTTTTGGTGACATTTTCTATTAAACACTAGAGCAAGTTACACTCATGCAGCCAGAACCAGCAAAAGAACATGCAGAGGCAGAGGCAGTACCTGTTCCAACCACTGCTTGGTTTGGCTTCACAGCATTTTCCGTATTTGCCTGAAGCCGCTCAGTGCCAGAGGTTTATCTCACTTTGAAAACCAGGTTACCGAAGGCATCTCAGAGAAAGCTTCAAAGGAGAGCTTAAAAAGCAGAGGTAATATATACATTTCTCCAAGATACTGGATACCCCACACTGATTTTCCTTTTTTTGTTGTTGTTGTTTGAAATTCTGTGCTCCAGCAGTGAGAGCACTCACTAAGCACACACAGTTGGAATATTCAGCACTAGAAAGAGTCAGTATGCCCACACCAGGTATTATTTGAATTCAATTAGGGACTTCCAACTTATAGCGCAGAAATAATATTTTAGAAATTGCAACAAATTGTCCTATTAATGCAAAATTCAAGACCATAAGATTCCTGAGTTATTTATCACTATAGGCTAGAGAGTCAGCTGGAGCTAAGCGGCTTATCTCAGTAGACTGATAATGGGAGCTATGCTGATTTTCACCAGTTTGGTTTAAGATAATGAACTAAATACAACTATTCAGTTGGGAGTAGGAAGAGTACGTACATCTGCATACACACGAGCATTCATGAACATTGTATCTTGCCTCTGACACTCTGATTTATGAGTTCTTTCGCATTAATGGGAATAAATGCATTATTCTGTCCACTGAGGATAAAGCTCATGACTCACAAACATTCAGTTTGTCTTAAAAAATATTTCATTGTCAAAATATCTTACGCACTATTTAAAACTGCATCACTGCATGCAGCATCTCAAAAGCAAAAACCAGTTTTGATGTGTACCGATTCCTCAGTAATTCAAATACTAAAACTATTTTAGACTTTGGTACATATCCCTGAGAAATAACACAGCATTATTTTGCAGATTAATTACAACCACCACACAGTAAAATGGAATGCCCAGAGGTTGGCCTGTTTATAAGCATTTGATTTATTGTATTGTTTTTTCTTTTTTTAAATATTTTTGTAAAATTATATTGCTCAAAAGAAATGGTAAAACTTACAAACTGCGATGAAACTCCATGACTAGACCATGGTTCATATGGTATATTAGAGAGATTAGAAACAGAAAGCTAAGCAGAAAGACATAAATTGGTACAAACCAGGTTATTCACTGTGCAGCGAAAGAACATAATTTTATGGTTAAAGATGGACTTGGACTTTGTATCACAAGGTTCTACACGTTTAGTACACAATATGATCAATATCAGTTGCAGGTACAGTGGATGCTTTTAGAAATGCTCTGTCATATGAATTAATTGCAAAACTGTAGCTTAGCCCATAGTGCTGCCAACACACTTGCCTGTGGAGCGGTGTCAGCATCTGACTGTCCATGTTCTCCCTCATGCAGGTACACTCTGTCTAAACGAGTGGAGTTCAACACGGCATAGAATACAGAAGAAATTGTACTGAAGCAAGTGCACCCCCTGGATACCAAGCATGAGTCCCACATGCTTTGAATTTCAATATTTACTTAGATAAATCCTACTGTTTAGAGAACAAGCAGCTAGGGGCCAATATGCAGGCCTGAAGCTGCAATCCCTTGCAGGTAAAAGCCCCATAGGATTTTAGCATGACAGTGTTAACCCACTCCATATGTCCCCCCACCTTTTCAAGACAATCTTCAAAATAAATGCGATTCTGTGAGAATCACAATAATAATTTTTCAATTGGTGTTATTTGAACAGAAGAAATTTTCTGGTAGTTTTATAAAATTAATGTACTACTGGACAATAAAAAGCAAATCACAAAGTATATATTTGGGAGGCTTCTCTAGTCTCCATCCATAATGCAAGGAAATAGAAAACAAGCAGTAAGTTACCTAAACTACTTCAAAATTTATCATTGGGACTAAAATAATTTACTTACTTTTCTGCTCTGCAAAATGTATGCTAATGATATGCAAAGCATTACAGTACTTGAGAGGAACATGTAACCCAAGGATTTATTAACCAAGTATGTCAGCTCAAACTGACATTTCTGTCTCTTACCTTTTTCAGCCTTTTTGCCCCACTTCGCTTTCATGTGGCAAATCACCCTCAATATGAAAGACTACCCATACTATGCTCTCTCTGCTTCTTCTTGGGAAAAGAAACATGTTAAATCAAAGCTCTCACCAAGATTTCCCTGATCAGGATATCCATATCAAGAACATCCCTTCTACAAAGCAGTAATCTACATAATTATGAGGAACTCTACTAAAATGAATGCACTATAGCAAGGCAGAGAGCTGCAACAGGCTGCACGTGGCTCCATCAGGGAGATGAACACAGGGAAGTCCCACGCTTCTACATAGCCCTGCTGACTGTGACACAGCAGCTGGGATGCTTGGTACCTTACCCAGCCCTGCATATTATCAAAACAAACAGATACAAGGATTTAGGATACAAATAGAGTAAAAACTAAGATAGAGGTTACAAATACATTATCCCCATCTGCTTATTCTTGTTGTTTGGTTTAATGAGCATACAATGATAGTTCGTTTTCTCCGTACAAAAATACCAGGACAGTGAAGCCCTGCTGCAGAGGTGCCCACACTGGCCTGAGACAATTCTCACTTGCACTGGCTGAAAAACTGAGACCCAACCTCTTCATAGTTCAATTCCCCAGTATACTCCCACAGGTGTCTCTATTCTTATTTTGCAGAGGAGAAAGGAGAACTACCCAGGCCAACGCATTGGAACTGTGGCAGAGAGGGGTAGGGGCAGAGGTCTCATAAAATGCTCAATCTCCTAAAGTTTTGTTGGTTTTGATATGGATTAATTCTGTAAAGCTTATCTTCTTTTGCCTCCCAGGAAAGCTCTGTGTAATACCAGAAAGTCCAGAAAAAAGGCTCGGTTTGGGTTCAGCCTCATTTCTGGGATATGTCCCAGAGCTAAGGAAGCACAGAGTGGGGGGGTTTTACTCCTTACACTCAGCTCCCACAAGTTCTCTCTCCTGAGCCAGGAGCAGCACCTGAGGTAACCTGTGACTGATGCCACAACACGGGGCCTTGGTCATCACCAGTGGGACCAGGCACCGAGCAATTTTTGGTGAAATATTGGAGCATCCCCACTGATGCTACAACGTTCCATACCATTTCCTATTAACAGTTCTCCAGAAAACATTTCAGGTGTTAATGCTCTCCAAAGACCTTACAATATCCCATCCTATGACACAGCAAAAACCAGGACAGAATACAGACAAGTGTGAAAAGCAATAAAAGTACATCCTGCCATTTACAGAAGACAGTTTTCTGAAAAAAATAGCTCTCTAGCAATGAAGTAATGAAACTATAGAACATTAATACAGAAAGAAATATCTTGGAAAAGTAAGCTATATTCAAACTAGTAACACAAATATAGCACAAACACAGGACAAAAAAAAGAAGCCTTGGGAACAGCAGCTAGAATAACCAAGAAGTATTATAGTAAACACATACATACCCACATAAAGTATTAAAGTATCATCACTTACACTGCCATGATTTCATGCTAAGAATTCCTCGGCAGCCAATTATTTATCATCAGAAATACAGCTCGTTTCTTGTGCTACAAATCTCAATTGACTCTAATAAGGAACTAATTAACAAAGATTAGCACCCTTTTTGTGTAACGAGCCACAAAGCCAATCAAGACAAGATGATAACAAGATGCAATCAAGAGGTATCAAAGACAACAAAATAGTGCCTAAGACTAGGGAGAAATATGCTGCAAGAAAAGAAATATCCAGCCGTAAAGGAATCTTCTTCCTAATTAATTGGTTGCTTCAGATTTTTAAATACTCACTCTTCATTAAAAGTGTTGAAGAGAGGGCAAGGTTTGCTCTGATAATTGAGAGCTATGTTGAGTTACTGGAGATTTCTGGACTCTAGTAAAATCTTTACCCTGTTGTCACCCAACACCGATAAGGGACTTGCTAATTCCTTTTCCAGGGACATAAAACACCTGACCTGCACTAGCACACACACAGCTAGATGACAACAAGCTCCTGTATCAGTTCTCAGGGCTACACTGCAAGTAACAGCAGAAGGCATTTGTCCCCTTCCACACATCTCCATGCCACGTAGGAAGCAGTCAGCTCAGCTGTGCAGAGCGCTCAAAGATGCATCCGACCCAGAGCAGAGGTGGCGTGAAGCAATTCCCCTTCCACTGCTGAGAGCAGATAATGAAACACTGCAATGGGAAGATGCTCATGATGTTAATCACCTATGACAACAGCATTAAATGGAATGATTCTTAGACCTCGATACAATTTAAGCTATGACACTGAGGGATACCCTCAGGGCTGATATGTGTATAGTGTGCAAGCCGAGACTGAGAGTTTGGGTCAAACATAATTCATGTCCATTTTCCATTCTTTACAATTGCAATGATTTATGGGTGATCAGAAAACAGCAATTCAATCTGGCAGAAAAGTAGGAAGAAACATTTTCTTTTCCAAAACTGCTTCGAGCCTATAAGCAAATCCTGATCTTTCTTTCCCAAAGCACTGAATAAACATCAGCTTAGGAGACACCAGAATAGAGGCTGCTGGTCTGGTAGAAAGGACAAATAGCTAATTGGAAAGGAGAACTTCAGTCTCTCCAAAATAACTGCATGAACAATCTCCTGGGTCTTCCTGCAATGCACTCACTTTGGCCAGTACCCTAACATTTCCACCAATATCCATGCATTACCATTGGCAGGTCCATATTCATGGGACAGCATTTCACAAAACAAAAAGAAAAGGTTTATTTAAGATTTTGATAGATTTTGTCAATTAAATATTTATTGTTTTAAATTAACTATGTCTTTTAACCATGTGTAATTGTATGCGGCTGGGTTAAAACATAGCTGCTAATGTTAGGAGCTAAACCAATCCAAATTATAAAGGGTTCTTGAGTAATACCTAACGCTTCTATAAAAAGCAACATTTAAATGTTATTATAAATTTCTGTTAAAATGTAGAAAGAATAAAAAATGCAATACTTCCACACCTTGTCTGTATGAAAATCTAAATCACCAAAAAGTAATTCACATTTGAATCTGAAAGTCATTTAATTACTTCTAAATGGAAATAAGATGTGAGTTAAAAGGCACTGTATCCACTTAAAGGCCTGAGATCAGATCTGCTCTCAATAGAACATCTCAATCCTTCAAGTGTTTACCCTGTGATAGCATTAACATTTAATTCACAGGACACATTTTATCAGCTTCCTTTGTTTCATCAAAAAGATGTTTCACATTTCCCTTCCCCTATCAAAACCTGAATGCAGTAACAGCCTGGCTTCTATAATGAATTTTATAGCAATCTGCTTGCTAAACCTGCACTAAGACCAAGTGTGGAAAGATATGACAGATCTGAGACAAGCCATACTGATTGCTGGAAAAATGCAGGGATCACTGACTGCTGCTGCACCCTCCCCCTTGCCCTACCTGATCTTGGTGGGGCAGAAACAGGCAGCGTGAAAGTGAACCCTGCTGCTATTCACTAGGAAAGTGCAAAACCACTGCTGGTGTGAATATTTACCTGGGCTATTTTTAAGACAGATAAATTATCTGCTTGCATAGGATAGCAGATCCTGTTTGTGGCTAGGACAGAGGAGGTGGGCAGCAGTGCCTTGTGGGGGTGCTACATACACAGAAGATGCACCAGCACTGGAAGGACCAGGCCAGTGATTTACCCACGTGCAGGAGTGCAGGGTGCCCATGCAAGGTTGCACAATGGCTATGCACATCCTGCAGGCCCTCACACCCACTGGCTAGAGAGAATTACGCCAGTCTCTGTGTGCCATCTGTGCTGTCTGTCCTCTTGTGCCCTGGCACAGATGTGATGGGCAGCCTTGCCAGGCAAAGACAGCCCCTCACTTGCTTTGTGGAATCTCCCACTCAACCTTTAAAGTTAAAAAAAAGGTTTCCTACAGAATGAAGCAGCTGTGAATTTTATCATAGGCTTGTCTCAAAATGAATAAATTACACACTGTAATTTCGTAATTATGCATACACCAAATTGCATAATGAGAGATCACTTCAGTAGTTCTGTAACTACAGAGATAGCCAACAGTCAATGCAAGGTAATTAAAATAAACTCACAGGATAAAAAGCACCTGAAGGGAACATGCTGCAAATGGGAACACAGAGCCACTAAGAGTCCAAAACACGTGTAGATCAGAATGAGAGCATAGCAGCCTTTCTTGGCCTGCCACTGCGTGCAAGAGCTCGTTTTTAAAAGCATTATACCTGAATTCAAAAGCCTCTATTCCTTACGGAAAATAATGAAGTATTCTGTTTGAGTAAAGTTAGGCAGATGCCAGAACATGTGTAGGCTCATGGTTTGTACCTGTAGAAATAGTGGCACTGTTGATGCCTGTTTCGGAGCCTGCAGCATTTAGTCTGTGTTTCTGTCTGTACACATTTAGTGTTTCTGCACACCTATGTCTTTGTGTCTGTCTGTACACGAACATGAACCTTCCCCTCTAAGTAAATACTGGGGATGTGAAGAAATTATTCATCTATTCTTGCTCACGTAACTGAAAAAAAAACAGGGGATGATACTGGGTGAGATAACTCACAAAGACACAGAAGAAACACACCTTCTTTCTCTTTGTCTCGCCTCTCTGTGTTTGAGGCTGTGTGAAGTGCTCCCTGCCTGAGATTTCATCATGCATTTTCACTTCAGAACTAGAAGTAAACTTGCTGGGATTTGCAGGCCTTCTCCAGCTGCTGTCAAAACCTTCTGCTGCTCCTAGTTCCATATTTCTCCTGCTCCTCACCCCCCTTCCCAGCTGCACGAAAGCTCCATGACAGCTCTAGGCAGGCAAAGCTACTCCTACAATAAGGCATCATCTGAGGGTAAGAAGATTTCTGGCACTATAAATGACCAATGGTTCTGGTGAGCTGCTCCAGCCAATACCCACATTTCCAGGCCTCCCTGGTCTGTTTGACTAGACCAGCCTGTGCACAAAGGAAGAAGAGGCTTCCATGTCTTATTTCCAAGTAAATCAGGTTTAGGATTTAGTCCTGCATGAACCCGTTGTACCTCATCTTGCAAGCAGACAGAAAACAGTACCTCTGTGCACACAAGTGGAAGACAGACACAGTCCAAAATACAGCACATGAAAACTGCAGAGAATAACAACTTCTTGCACATTATGGAGAGGCTTCAGGACTGACAGGGAGTCTCTGGTTGAGCTACACAGTGAAGAACAAAACCAAAATCTCACAGTGAGCAGAGGAGATCTCTGATGGAGAGGCTGCAAGATGGCAGGACCAGACTGCTGCCACTTCCAGCACTAAGGAGAGAGCAGCAAGAAAAAGAATTTTTTCTGAAAACTGAAAAATAGGTTAATATAAAATCTAAAGGACCTGAGGCGAATTTCATATTTGTTGCAGGTTGGGGAAGTAAGTACACCCTGCCTGAACAATAGCAACTAACAGTGAGTAAACAGTAGATATTACTTGGGAATGTCTTGCCAAATGCAATAGCACTTTGATCATGAGCAGAGAGAAAAAAATTTAATTCATTGAGTCCCTATAAGCTTTGGCCTCTTAACTATGTCAAAGCAAAGAGAAACTTTTAATTTCACAGACCACATGTAAGGAAACTATTCTCAATACCTGTAAATGAAATTAATACAAAAGTAACCTTAGGGACAGGGGGACTCTGCAGTGATTTGGGATGGCTCTCTCTCATTTGTGCAATCAAGACTGACATGGGATATTTCCAAAACCAAAATCAAGAGCGATGTCTACTACAATGCATGTCTCTGAGCTCCCTACCATTCATTCCTGACAAATGGGTTAAATCTACTTTTTACACAGTCCAATTTTCTTGCATTTTCTTATAAACAGCATTTTAAAACAAAGTTTCAAAAGCACTCAATCTGAAATCTGAAGCAAGCAGGCAAAAACGGGGCTTTGACACTGTATTTTCTATTGAAAAGACAATAATCCAAATGCCTAGAAATCTACTAATATAAAAGCAGTTCTTGAAAAGGGGCAGTTTGTCCTACCAGCTACATTCCTGATATCTTTTCTATTATTTAAACCAGACTGCTCTTGAAGTTAACAAGAAATAAACACAAAAACAAAGAGGAAACCAATACATTCCCCTCCTCTACCCACTGACCAGGGGTTTTTAGTTGCTAGATTGTATGTAATCTAATTTCGAGGAGTGGCAAGATCTACACCAACCAAAGAATGAGCTCAACAAAAGCACAATAACCTTCATCGTTCTTTAGTGGTTCTAGCAAGCTATAAGAGAAAAATAACCCCCACACCTCCTTCTCCTCCAACCCTCAAAGTACCACTCTCAGATAGCCACTGAATACAACAGCAGTAGGCAGCATAGTACATAAAGCATAAACCACGCCAGACAAACTAATCGCTCTATGGGCAGAATTATAACAGCAGAGGCAGGCAGCCACACAGGTCATAAATTCAGACATTAGCAAAGTACCTGATATTGCATCTTATAAATTAATTATGAAAATACATAGAAACTTTCCCAAAACATTTAAGCTGAGCCGAAATTCAGGTGCTAAATTGGATGTAAAAGTGAAGTTATAAACTCTGTTCCTGGAGAGAATGAAGAAAACATCCCCATACAGAGAGGGTTCATGGAGAGGGGCATACAGCATCATGGAAGCAGGGCTCCTCAAGAGAAAAGTAGGGTGCTTTCTGTGTTGGTTTTGTACTTCCTATGTCTATGAGCAATTTTAAAAGCAACAGCTCAGTCTGTTGGAGAATTGCCCACAGCCCAGTTCCTCAGTGTGGGCTTTCAGGGAGTAAATAAAAGGGCAGGATTCTGCAGTCATGCCCACCCAGTCCACTGCACCATTCAAGGAAGGCAAATGAGCCTCCATCAGGGCCAAGGTTTGTCCAGTGAAACCACTGGAGGAAAGTGCTCCCTGAGCTTATCCCCAAAAAATATAGCATGGCTATGTCCTGAGCAAAACATACTCCTTGCTCAGGAAGGTATCATGCCTTGAAAAGCGTGAAAAGCGTGGACACACAAATCACTGGCATTGGATCTGTAAACTCTTACCAGGTGAGGTAAGCTCTAAAGCTTCTAAAAATGAGAAACCTGAGCCATAAAAAATCTCCTCAAAAGACCTATTTTTAAAGTATTTCCTATAAATTAATATTTTAAATCAGGAACTGCTTATGTGAGAATTATTTCTTATCTCAAGACCCTTCAGCATGTCCAAATGGACAAATCCCTTTTGTTAACTGAGCTCCATTACTCTCCTATGAATGAACGCTTCTGGGATGGATATAATAGATATAATTTTTAAGAGCACATCTAGTCTGCTAATAAAATAATGCCAGACACTGTCCGCACAGAGATTTAACACCAGTAGGACTCTCCAGCAAATTTTTACTCCTGTGGTGGTGGATAACTTCTGAGTAGGCTTGAATCTTATGATTGTCATCCAGATCTTTTTCTTCCCTAGGAAGAAAATGGCTAATATGGAACTAACGGAATAAAGCTGCCCTTCTAACAAGACTGCTAATGTCACAGACACCAGGAGGCATAGACTCCTCGCTGTTATTTACTGCAGTGTTCAGCCCTGGGATCTGTGTTACCACCTGAGAAGCTGGGGGAGCCCGAGATCGGGGGCTTCACAGCATGGTTCCCTTCACTTCTGAACTTGAAGTGACAGGCCAAGACTGGAAGGTCTGCCCCAATCCTCCTCACATTCCTGTCTGCCTGCCTTACCATCTCTGAATCCATCACCGTGTTTCTGATTTCAGGAGAGACCGGAATTTGGTATGATCTGTCTCAAAACTGTTGGATGCAGGACAAATACTGTAACATTTTACAGCAGTGTATAGCCCTTATTCATCCCTAGCTTCTATCTCAGGTCTGGTGTGAATCTAAGCTAGCTGAATGCTGTCGTGTTGGCATATTACAGACATCATATTATATAAGAGTTATTTGTGGGGGCGTGGGCTTTCTTACAATCACCTCCTCATTCATAGCTAAAGAGCCCTCTGAGTTTACTTGGCACTTACCCAAACACATGAAAACTTTTAGCTAAAACCAAGTGCAGGAAGAATTAGGAGTTACAGCCCCAGTGGATAACAAAAATATTTTTGTTTCTATTCTTCTTCCTACAGAATATTGGAAGCATGAATTTACCAGTTATCCTTCATTCTGTGCAAACAGCATGTATGCTCAAGCTTTTGCTGGGAGGGGAAAAGGACAACCTCCAAATTTAATAAAGCCATGAATTGAACAGTGTGAGCAGCGGAGCTGAAACTTTGAAGGTTTAAGTTTTAGCAGCTTCAGACCTCCATGCAGAGACACCTGTCAGCAATGCTAAGGGAGTACTGCCACTTGCAACCAGCTGTGACATATTTTTATCATCCTGGGTCAACCACTAGTGGGGGACAAAGACTCATTATCTATCAGTGTGGGTTACATCTGTTCTAATGTACTAATCAGAAGTACCTCAGCAACAGATGAAGATTCACATCCACTAAAAGCAGAAGTACTTGCACCCTTAGGGAATTTAGGGAATTTTCATGTTCTTTTTTTTTTTTTTTTTAAATTTATAGAATATTTGGGGAGATGCACTGCAAGCCCTTGCATAGAAACTTGGTATGTCTTTTCAAGCTCTGTTTTACAGAACCAGGTGTGTAAACCCTTCACAGCTTCCCATAGAGTCTGGAATACAGACTCCCAACAAAGAAAAAAATGTAATAAAATACTACCCCTATTTCTACATGAAAAAACAAAGCTGGCAAGTATGTGGAGCTGTTAAGCCACACAACTTTCCTCAGATCAATCAGAATCTTATATAATTATTTTGAACATTTGCCTATGTGTCTGCTGTTAGAGGAACTTGGTAAATGACATTATTATTTCACAGTCAGCAAATTCATAGAAAGCTGCACATGCTCTAAGAACACAACCAACATGGCATGGGAGCAGGGACAGACAGAACGTACATACTTATATTACATTTCTTCTGGCTAATGCCAGAACTCAGAGTGCTTTGAATTTCAACAACAACTAGAAAAGTTTTATATTTTGTTAAGTGGTTTTGTATTTCACTAAAAGTAACTCTCTTCAATTAAAGGCCATTGTTTTTCAAGGGCAACAGAACTAAAAATTTTCTTTGTTTTCCATCTGAATGTGAGCTTAGTTATAGCATCCAGAAAAAATCTTGTTTGAAAGGAATTTGTGTTCTGCTCAGATCATAATGGAAATAACCCCCAAATTGTACAAGCAATTTTAATAAAAGTGAACAAAATATTTTCTCTGGGTTCCTTCCTTTGCAAACAGACACTGATTTTCCAGACTGAAATCTCCACTGCCAGTTCATAACAATGTATGTTTCTATGATGACCTGTGCTATTACCTTTTCTGAACGTATTCTTTAGACACCACTGGTGGTGTGCTTTAGAAGTAACTCCACTTCCTCCCCTAAGTTCTCATAGGTGCTCCTTTAAATTAACAAACTTCTCATTCTTCCTTTCCTAGAAAGGAGGTGTGCAAGTGTCCCATCCTTAAACTGAGATCTACTTGTGTAAAATCTCCAAAATCTGTAAATCTGATTTGGTTTTAGGTACTCAGACTATGCCTTCTTCACCTCACACCAAATCACATAGCATTGTGCAATGCTGAGGAGTATATCAGGACTAAGGGAACCATCTCAGGTGATGGAGCCCAAGATCCAAATGCCCTTTTAACCTTACTTTGCATAATTACAGATGTGATTTATGGCCAGAAAATTATCTCCTCCTCTGATTAACCTTGGTACTATCTTTAGACAGCCGATTTCATACTGCACTTAAGCTTCTCATAAATCTTGTACCTAATACTTCCCAGATGTCTCCCATATTCATAATGTGCTGTGTTTTACTCTAAATACAGAAAAAAGACTAATCCAAGTGATCTTGATTTTTACAACTGTCCTCTGAGAGCCATTATCTTCATATTTTGTACAGAATTATGTGGTATCTTATTGGTCCCCTATTTTTTCAAAATAAACAAAGCTAGCAAATAAACCTTACTTTTCAATAGAAGACTGTTGATGGCAGGAAACAAAGAACTGCAGGCAGATGCACTGGAGTGTGGGTTACACTCTGTATCTAATGCAACATTCCCATTCCTCTCCTCCAAAATTGTTATCAGAGGGTTCTACTGCACTGGATTGACACTTCCATGGCAATGGAAAAAAAAAAAAAAAAAAAAAAAGGAGAGGAGAAAGATACACTAACCCAAATGCCTGTGCCAGAAGAGCAAGAGAAGCGCATCAAGTCAGACAGTCAGATTCTCAATCAGTCTCACTTTTAAAAACTTGAAGTTTTGAACAAGTGAACAGATGCTGAAAATCAGATATAAGTTACACCAGAGCTGAGCAATCTTTTACTCATGGGTACTATTTTGCTAAGATATCATCTATTCTTTCAAATCCAAGATCACATGCCTTACAATGCCAGTAAGCTTTTCCAAAATCTTTAGCCATTGAAGAAAGTGTCTCAGCAGAAAGCAAAACTAAAATTCATTTGAGAACTTTAAAATTCTGTAGATAGTTGGGGGGGTTAATTTTCCCTTGCACTTACCCGTGACAAACTGAACCCAGACTGTGTCCACATTATTAATCAACACTTTGTTCAAACTGGAGAGACTTATTCATCAGGCATCCAAATTAAGCACATAAGTTAAAGGGCTGAGTATGTAACTGACTTTTATTGTTCTGTTCCTGTGTTTTGTTCCTGCTTTTCTCTTAAATCAATGGGAAAGTTCTGAGATAAGCACGTTGTAGAAGTGATGGATGCCACCACTGTTAATTATTCCACCCATTACAAGACACAGTATAAATCACTTTTTGTCTGGTGACTGTTGCACCAAATTTGTAGAGCACAAAAGACACTGCAGATCTATGATATGGCTCTGTTCTTCTCATTACATAAGAGATAAAGATATGCATACTTAATAAATACATTTATTTTAACTAGATGAAGACAGGCCTATTCAAGTAGTAGCACTTTCTAAACAGTTTTTTTATCAATATTACTTGGTACATGAGTACAAGTTAAATTTTATTTTCAACATGTCCTTCACAACAGAGCATGTTTTTTACCCTTTATGTTTCTAGTGGCTGAAGCTAAAAATGCTATTCAGAGATGAAACTGCTGTACAAGTACACTCTGTTCAATACAAGAGCCAAAGATTCACTTCTATCATCAGGTCTGTAAGAAAAGCTTCCTTATTCCTAAGGAATTGATTCAGCATAAGTTTCCAATATAGTTTCAAGTGTTTGGGATTAGAAAGCATTAGAGAAAAGGGCTGCATGTTTTACAACAGCAATGGTAGTTGCGATGCTGTCACAGCTGGAAAAGCTGTGTTCTGACATGTACTGGCCACAAATAGCCAAGCTGAAGCTGAACAGAGGCAACCTTGGGAGACAGAAGGACTCTGCAAAAGTTTTCACATACATCATTTCTCTGAAAATCCATTCCTGTTCCCCTAATGTCTTATACTATGTGACTGTCCTTAAGCATTGTGCTTAAATCTCATCAACTTCAAGGAGAATAAACACTTGCTTATGTTTTGCTGAACAGCAACAGACAATTGGTTAAGGGATGGACAATAGCCTCATACTTAACCTTGGTCCCAGAGAAATCAATGAAGGCCCATGAGAACCCCCCTGAAATTTCTGATTATGGGACTTAAGAGTCAGAATCAAGACTGGAAAGCTCAAGCAGCTCATGAAGTGTTTTTCCACACAGGCAGCTATACCATCAGGAAGATGAGGAGACAGAGAATGAGGAGCTCTGAGTAAACTCATGCATGTAGCATCATTTCCACACTTCACAGCTGGACATAGGTGCATGCCTGCTCCTGGTATCAATGCATTCCCAACTCTACCTCTATTTTAAGTCCTCACATTTTTCTGCACAGGTAAAAAGTCAATCCAAAAATCAAGTGAATTAATTTGATGTTAAGAAACAACTGTTGCCTCCCTTCTCCTCTTTGCTTACCTTTTGAAGGAACAGTTTAATTTAAAATACAAAATTAAATTTTTCAGGGGCATTTTTAAATGCTTGGGGATTTCACAACTGACTTGAATTTCAAAACTCAAAATTTGACTTAAACTTAGTCCTTTGCTGTGATATGCTTCCAAAATTATAACTATGAAATGAAGCAACAAAGTCATTTGAGATTAGTTTACCACATGATAATTTTCACAGCTGGAACTGCATATGTTTCTCTTTAGATGGGAACAAAGCATGGCTTGAAATGCTTGCTCTCTGTGGCAAAGGAAACTTAACACCCACAAAAAAAATCATTCTCTTCCACAGAAATGGAAGCTCTATTTGGCCTGCTCTCATCACCAACTTTTCTAATTCTTTAGCCTATGCATCCAAACAGCTGTTCTCTAGCAATGTCAGGTATGTCTGCAATGGACCAAAGGCTCAACTGTACAGTTGTAGAAGACCACTGAGTACAACACAAGCTACTCTGATTAACAGTAATAGAAGCTAGACTATTTATTTCAGATGGTTTGCCCCTCCAATGACAAAGGGAATGAGTATAGGAATGGCACACCCATCTAATTGCTAATAAGCGAGATAAAACCAGTTTTATATACATGTTTCCTTTTGCATCCTAGATTTTTGCTATTGGTGTTAACTCTGTAGAGCACAGAATCACAGAAGATTCATGGTTGGAAGGAACTTTTGAGATCATCAAGTCTAACCACAAAAAAACCCCAAAACAAACCAAACCAAAAAAATCCCACCCACAACCCAAACCAACAGACACACACACCACACACACACACACACACACACAGATAAAAATCAACAATTTCAGGCATCAGAGCATGCCCTGAAGTCCCACACCTACACGTTTCCTAAATACTTCTAGGGATGGTGACTCCACGACCCTCCTGGGCAGGCTGTTCCAGTGCCAGCCCACTCTCTCAGTAAAGTAATTCTTCCTAATATCTAATCTAAACCTCCCCTGCTGCAACTTTAGGCCATTTCCTCTGGTCCTGTCGTTATTCACTTGAGAGAACAGGCCAACACCCACCTCCCTACAACCTCCTTTCAGGTAGTTGCAGAGGGCAGTGAGGTCTCCCCTCAGCCTCCTCTTCTCCAAA